>PVIR01002337.1:12927-104215 GCA_004026965.1 Petromus typicus | reverse complement strand
AACCACTCAACAGATGGTGGAGGTGGTCTAAAAATCCATTTACAGAATTACTAGAGTTCAAAACAGAGAACTGTCTTTATATGAAGGAGGCACTGGGGATTAAACCCAAAGCTTTCACACTGAGCCAGACCTTTGGCCCATTTTTTATTTTTCATTCTGAGGCAGAGTTTCATTGAGGCTGGGCTCACTGGACAATCCTGCCTCAACATCCCAGGATGCCAGGATTAATAATTGCAAATTATTAAATTAATAATTGCAAAGTATTTTGGCAAGCCTGTTCTGGGTGCTACCAGTTGGCACCCAGACATGTCCTCCCGCAAGACTTATGTTTTAATCTTATGAAGTATCAGCACATAGGGAGGTTAGCATGGCAGGGGGCTCAGGCAAGGACAGTGCTGGCAGCAGCAGCTACCCCAGGCAGGACCCCATCACCTCCTCTCCCTCCCCTGGGGCAGAGAACCAATGGCCTCATTCTGCAGCAGCCAGTCCCAGCACTGGTGAAAGTTCACGATTCGTGTGCATTCAGCAATACATGAGTTACTGAATTAAACATCTGGAGTGTTTTGTTTAATGACTATGTCAATGTTCATGAAAATCTGAGTCTACAGGAACAACAATCCTGTGGGCTCGCATTAATTCAGCATTCCGGAAGTGGCAGTATCTGCATGCTCCGTCATCCCTCTCCATCGCGGAGCCTCGGCCTCCTTTCCTCTGTCGCTCTGCACCTGTCACATGTACCGCTTCCTGTCCAGCAGCCTTTCCCTTTTACGGACTGCATCATTTTTGAAAAACAGACTTTTGACTGTTTTCTACCATGTCACTTTAACCTTTTCATTCCAAGACAGCTGGAGACTCGAGAAGCTGAAAATGTGTGGTATATACGAAACGGCCTCCTTCTCCTTCGTTTCTTTTGCACTCTCCTTCCCGCCTTCTCTGCTTTCCTAATCCCCGGTTTGGATACGGGAGACTTCACTGAGAGATGAGCTCAGGCAGATCGCTAGGTCCTTTCCTTCCTCGGGGACCCAGAGTGGGACTCTGTAGAGGTCCAGTTCTAGGTGCTGGGCTCAGAGCTGGGGCTGGCATAGGGCAGACGTGGAGCCAAGAGCTGCTCTTTTTCCCTGTGCCTTGCTGTCCAGGGCTGCTAGTCCTCGGAGGTTCCAGGTACCAGTGGTTCAGGCTTCTTGTCAGGGCCAAACATCTACCAGGAAGTGGTCTTTTTTTTTTTTTGTAGGTTTTTTGAGACAGGGTCTCACTTTGTAGTTCAGGCTGGCCCTGAGCTCAGCCTCAAACTCACATCACAGCAATCCTCCTGCCTCTTCCTCCTGAGTGCCGGGATTACAGGTGTGAGCCACCTGTAATGTGGTACTGATTGCTGCTGCGCATGTGTCTCCATGCCCAGTATGGTACATGGTTACCGAGGATCAAACCCGCACCCTTGCGCTTGCAAGACAGGCGCTGGAACCACTGAACTAAACCCCTGGCCCAGGGAAGTGGTCTTGATAAAGTGGTCAGTGTGGGCAGCCTGGTCCTCAGTGAAGCCCAGGATGCTCTTCAGTGATTGCCCAGGTGCCCAATGTACCACTTTCTTATGGTCATAAGATTCAACACACTTTTCTAGATGGCAGGTCAGAGCCTGGACAAACACACGAGGTGGAGACACGGGAGGCCATGTGTCCTGTTCATCTTGGCAATGACCTTGTCACAGCCTTGGCAGCACCCCTGGGTGGGGATGGCACTCTGGATGCACCATGGCCATGTATAACAGCGTGTCAGAGGGCAGAGCGGTGATGGCCAGGAATCCCACCATTGGACCCTGCCCGGGACAGGGCAGGTGAGCAACACAGACCATCAGCACAACAGACAGAGATGATGAGCCCTTGAGGCCACTCTCTGCAGAGACATGAAGCCGTGGCACTCTGTGGCACAGGTGAGTGAACACAGACCTGGTCAGTACCACTGAGCTTGGCCGATGCACTCTCACTACAACCTCTAAGCCATGAGGTTGAGGTCTGTGGAGCCAATATGACTTAGAGCCACTCTGCTGGGGTAGACACAGTCCCAGGGTCTGGTGACTTGACAGGGCCAAGCCTGGTGCTTCAAGTTCACCATCATGTCACGGGGAATGTGGCTGTCACAGAAAATGGGGCAGCAAATTGTCAATGGGCACAGACAAAGAGTCTCCTCTACTTCTGACTTACATCTCCTCTTCTTCGCTAGCACCCCAGAGGTGAAGGCAGGAGGATAGTTAAGTAGATAAGTGAGCTCTGGGATGAACTTATCAATTTGATGCCCACCTGGGCCAGGCATGTACTGTGGACTGGGCTCCCACAGTGACCAAAGGCAGCCAGGGTCCCTGCCCTGGTGGAGCCTTCTGTTCGTCTGCTGGGGGAGGCAGAAGGCAAATGCAGGATCCCATGTAAACGAGTGCTGAATGACAATGATAGTAAGATGCAGAGAAAAAAGCAGGTGGTATAGATCAGCACACCTGGATTCACCTGGAGATTTTGGCAAAACACAGATTCTGATTCTGCAGGTCTCAGATGCTCTGTCCACTGTGGGCTAACATAGATCTCCAAATCATATACAGTGATTGCAGTTTTGCATTCATAAAAATAAATCTCCATTCTAGAAGTCACAAACTCAAATATATATTAAGGTTAAGAAGGTAACACAACTTGAACATCTCCAACCTGAAATACTTGGGACCACATGTGTTTCAGATTTTGGAGTTTTTCAGATTTTGAAACACATATACTAAGATAGCTTTGGGGTATGGCAGCTTTCCTTTACTATAACCAAATATCCAAGAAAGTTAATTTATAGAGAGAAAACGTTTATGGTTCCGGAGGTTCCGGTCTAAGAATTAGCAGCCTCATGGCTTTCAGTTTCTAGCAAGGGCATGCTTCATGGTGGAAGTGTATGGTGGTGCCCACTGATCAACTCACAAGCCAGGATCCAGAGGGGAAGAGGGAGGGCACACGATCCCCTTCGAGGGACACCCTATAACTTACGGAACTTCCATAAGACACCACAGTCCTGCCCAACATTGCCTCTCTGGTGAGCACATCTTTAACTAACTCATCATCTGCTGGGGACGCTGAGCATTACGGTGGTAGCAGCTGAGGACCAGGTCACTCCATGTACACCTTCTCCACACAGCCTGACCGTGACTAACTCTATACAATGTACTGAGTGATTCGGTGCATGAAGCATAGATTCATGCTGTGGAATTTACCTCTTGGTGGCATCATGAAAATGCTCAAAAAGTTTCTGACTTTAGAGCTTTTCAGACTTTGGGTTTCTGGATTAGAGGTGCTCAACTTACATAAATGAGCAGAACATAAGATCCAGTTTTAATATAAGCAAACTACAACTGTAGGCTAGTGTGAACGCACACTTATGTGTGACTCGTGTATATTTGTGATCGTGGAAAGTCACTTATCCATGGACACGGACACACAGTTCATTCACTCATTCATTCAACAAACACTCCTCATGCCTCTAATGTGGTCCAGTCCGTAATCCAAATCTCATGTTTGTTTATTTAATGTTCTCTCTCAAAGAAACCAGTGAGGGCCGGGGATTTAGCTCAGTGGTTCCAGCGCCTGTCTTGCAAGTGCAAAGACCTGGGTTCAATCCCCGCTAACCACATACAATACTGGGCATGGAGACTCATGCCCAGCAGCAATCAGTACCACATACCACAGTGCTGGGCATGGCTCACGCCTGTAATCCCAGCACTTGGGAGGCAGAGGCAGGATTGCTGTGATGTGAGTTTGAGGCTGAGCTCAGGGACAGCCTGAACTACAAGGTGAGACCCTGTCTCAAAAAAAAAGAAAAAAGAAAAGAAACCAGTGAGGCCTAAGTGATCAGGATCAAATTCAAACCCCACCTTGGTGGCACTACAGCTACGAGCCCATCCTTTCTCTGGGCCTCAGATTCCTCATCTGAAAAATGAGGCAGCAGAGGACACCTGCAGAGGAGGCCAGGAGCTGCCGTGTGGGGACTGCATAGCGCACAGGAGGGGCAGCGAGCTTCTCCCTCTCCTGGGCCTGGCCCAGAGCCGTGTGTCACGCTGACTGCGCTCGGCTCTTTCACCTCTCACTGGAAGATGAAGAAGCTGATGTCAGTGAGAGCAGCAATGCTGTTGTGCTGCCTCACTGGACCCCAGGGACTGACTCCTGAGGACCCCAAGGAGAGCCGGGCCACATCACGTCCTGAGGCTGGTCTTTGCTGTAGATGTGTGGGTGTCCACAAACTGCTCAGCTCCTCCGGTGCTGGAGGTTCTGGTCTAAGAATCCCTGGGGTGGGGATTTGAGTCCCTCCCACACCGGGGTCAGCCATGACGCTGAGGCTAGAGGTCTGGGCTCCACTTCCGCCCTATGAAGCGTTGCCGGGGACAGAAGGAAGCGAGGCAGTCTAGTAGTTTTGGAGAGCTCATGGTTTTCTATTGAAATCATCACAAGCTTATTGTCCCGCACATTAGAATCAAGGCAAGTTATTAAAGTCCTAACTTTCGTGGAACCAGTTTAAGTTCTCTCTTAAAAGAAGTTTATTTCCATGGGCTTGGGGTTTGTATGTAGTGCTGGGGGTTGAACCAGGAGCTTCTGCACTGAGCTTAGTGGTACTCTGGTTCACAAACTTATTTGCTTTCATGACTTTGGAAAAGATGGCTTCGTCTGTGTTTGTGTTCGTGTGGGAAAGATGGCTGTGGTCATGTCTGCCACCTGGTGAAGAGTTTGGAGACAAAAACAAAGTTCTGCCGAAGTTTTGTTTATGAACCAAATGTCTCACTGTACATTCCCAATTCTTACTGAATTTTTTATTTTATAACAGGATCTCACTAAGTTGCCCAGGCTAGACTGGAACATGAGATCTTCCTGCCTCAGCCTCCCAGGGTACTGGGACTACAGGGCTGTACCCTCATACTTGGCTAAGGGGGTTGTTGTAAAGAACAGTGAATGAGCAAATGGCAGGACGTGTGGTCCCAGTGTACGGCAGAAGGAACATATTATGGGGGAGAGACATGTTGTGGACATATATGTTTCACTCATGGAAGGAGTGATGGAATTTGTACTACTGGGTGACCTTTTTTACACAGGAGAGATTTGATTTTCCTCAGCACTGCACCACAGCTACAGAGTGTGGCCCACAGGTGGAGGCTGCTCCAGGTGTGAAAACCCTACAAAGTCACAGTTGGTGGCTGAGAGATGGGACAGGAAACCGGGACCCCGCAGAGCTCTGGCAGCTCTGGACCGCGTGAAATGCACCAAAGTCCACCAGCATCAGGCTGGAACCAGCCAGACTGGAGCTGAGAGTGAGCCTGGTCCTGGGGAGGACAGAGGCGGTGCAGGAACTCAGCGGGGCCTCGGTCCCCACTGTGACGTGCGGTCACCTTTCCTCGAAACACTTAACGAGATTATAGCTCAGCTTTTGAAAAATGCATCTGCATTCTAAAAGAGAAAATGTCTTTCATTCAGCTTTATAGTCTGACTTCCCTAAAGTCCCCCTCTCCTTCCCAAGGTCAGGGTCACAGTTCAAGTCCGGTTTACCCTTCAGTAGTAAGGACCATAGGTCCCCTGTCTCCAGAGGGTCCGACACACTGGGGGCACCGTGGCCTGAATATTACCTCTTCCTCCCTTAACACCCCAATGAGGGAGTTTTTATTGTCTATATCTTTTAGCCATGGAAAATGAGGCGGGGAAATTAAGGGCACTTTACTAAGGATTTGAACTCAATATCCATCTGAAGTTATTTGTCAACCTCCAAGTTCTCTCAGTATCCACCCATCAGCCATTCATCCATCCATTCACCAGTATTTTTTTTCTTGGGCTAGGGAGTTAGCTCAGTGGTTCCGGTGCCTGTCTCGAAAGTGCAAGGGCCCAGGTTCGATTCCCTGGTAACCACACACAATACTGGGTGTGGAGACTCACCCCAGAAGCAACCAGTACCACATACCACAGTGCTGGGTGTGGTGGCTCACATCTGTAATCCCAGCAGTTGGGAGGCAGAGGCAGGAGGATTGCTGTGATGTGAGCTGGAGGCTAAGCTCAGGGCCAGCCTGAACCACAAAAAGCGAGACCCTGTCTCAAAACAAAACAAAACAAAACAAAAAAGATATATTTTTTTTCTTTTTCTGCAGTACCAGGGATCAAACTCAGGCCCTTGTGCTTCCAAGGTAGGTGCGGTACCATTGAGCTAAATCCCTGGCCCTCCATCAATTTTTAAGGGCTTCCTACAACCCAAGAACTAAGCTATAGGCTAAATTGGAACAAGAATTTAAATACATATATAAGGATGAAAAATTGTCTTTGTCCTGGAGGAATTTTATAACTGGAACAATGGTTTTCAACCTTGGTACATAACAGACTTGACTCGAGTGTTTTCTAAATTGAGATGTCTGGGCCACACCCAGACCAACTAATTCAAACTCTCAGGGATGGTATTATCATTAAAAACAAATAAATAAAAAACAAACAAAACATTGCAAGTCCATCCAATATGAAGCCAAGTCTGAAAGTCAGGGCTGGAGCCTGGTTCTCAAGGTGTGGTCTGCAGCACCAGTACTTGCCTCGGGAATTACAGCCACAGTCCTTTCTAACCTAGGTCACTGTGCGTTCTTTTTTTCTTTTTTTTTTTTGAGACAGGGTCTCGCTTTGTAGTTCAGGCTGGCCTTGAGCTCAGCCTCAAACTCACATAATAGCAATCCTCTTGTCTCTGCGTCCCTAGTGCCGGGATTACAGGCGTGAGCCACCATGCCCGGCACTGTGGTATGTGGTACTGACTGCAGCTGGGCGTGAGTCTCCAAGTCCAGCACTGTTGTATGTGGTTACCGGGGATCGAACCCGGGTCATTGCGCTTGCAAGACAGGCGCTGGAACCACTGAGCTAAATCCCCAGCCCTGTGCGTTCTTTCTTCATTGCTCACAGATATTGCCGTTATTGGAAATTGCCTGGCTCTTGCCCTGGAAGATCAGCTCTAGGAGTGGGGATAATCTTTCTTGTCCACCGTGGATTCCCAGCATCGCCCGCAGGGCCTGGCCCACGGTGGGCATTTGGGAATCAGCAACTAAACAAAGCACGCAGCAGACACCACTTTCGTTATTAGAAGAGAAGACTGAAGCTCACAGAGGGGCAGAAGTGAGGAAGCCAGGGCGGGGATGCAAGTCCCAGGGGCCATGGGGAGATGGCTGAGTGTCCAGGGAGTCACGTGACCCTGTGGAGGTCAGGCCCTGACGCCAGGTGGAGGTGCCTTTGAGTTCCCAGTGCCTCACACCGATGCTTTAGGGGATGACCAGAGGAGTAAGTGAGAAACTTAAACCGATTCTCGCTGTGGAGAGGCCCAGGAGGCTCTGCTGGGCGGCAGAAGTGAAGATAAGCGAAGGGAATTTGGAAAAGACAAAGTCAACAGGGAAGGCACCTGTGTACTGTGTTTTGGCCTCTCAGAAGCACTGGCCAACTGCAAGAGCAGCTCAGGGGACAATGCACTGCAGTGACACTGCTTGTAAAGGCAAAGAAAAGAAAAGAAAGTTACAAATCAGCTTTATGGAGGCCTGTCAGTGCCGGTTGGCATGCCGAGGCAGGAGGATCACATGTATGACTCCTGCCTGGATGACTTGGCCAGACTGCCAGGAGCTTTTACAAAAGGGCTGGGGGCAGGAGGGTGGAGCTCAGTGCTACAGCCCTTGCCCCCCGGAACCCGCTCCCCAGCTCTGCAATTCAAGATCACACAACAGACCTTTACCCATGGGCAGGGGAGCAGCTGGTGACGACTTCAGCACAGACCTCACAGTTTAAACAGAGAGGGGCGACCCAGATCACTGTATCTGTCTTGAATGAATTGAATGAATGAGCCACAGTACAGGACATTTTGTGTCCCAGAGTTTTTTCCCAGTGACCCTAAGATGTCTACAGTAAATATATATTTGGGAATAATCCACGAGGATACATAACCCAACTATATAAATATTCATTTACATATATAAATAGGTACCTGGAGCATGTTTTTCTGGAGGGCAGAGGGGAAGACACTGAGGGAAGGTATGTAAGAGGGACATTTGATCAGTTTTCTAAGTTTTTCTAAGGGTCAAGCATTTATATGCCACCTAGTAATTCAAAATTTACTTTATATCTCCCCTGCTGGAGTGCACTGCCTTTTCCTGCCGGCTCTTTCCTCTATCTCAGGACAACGAGAGGCCTCGGA
The DNA here is from genome assembly GCA_004026965.1 of Petromus typicus. Taxonomy (NCBI): domain Eukaryota; kingdom Metazoa; phylum Chordata; class Mammalia; order Rodentia; family Petromuridae; genus Petromus; species Petromus typicus. Next base: position 96,013 of record PVIR01002337.1, on the reverse strand, counting down.
TGGAGACGTAGGACATGCAGAGAAGGAGACGGAGGCAGTGGCAGGGGTTCTGCGGGCACTTCCCCACCCCACCCCAGCCATCATGCCTCTCCTAGGGTCACCGCCACACTGTCTTCTGTGCTCACCCATCATCCTGCCGCCCAGAGGATCAGCGTGGGAGACTGTTCCTCCCACAACTTTCTCACTCAAGGCAGAAGTCAAAGTCATTCCAGGGGCCCACCAAGGCTGTGTGGCCTTGTGCCGGTTATCTCACTGACATCATCTCTCCCCAGCTGTCCCCTTGCTCAGAGGGCTCTGCTGCACGTCAGTCCTCTGAGCACACGGCTGCCTCAGGGCCTTTGCACTTGCTGCTGCTTCTGCTCACAAGGCACCTGTTCCTCACAGCCACCTACAGCCTCCCCCACTTCCTCTGAATCTCTGTTGCCTTCCCAGTGACAGCTTTTGTAGCCACCTTAGTAAAAACTGCAACTTCCTCTTCACTTCTTTTCTGCATGGCTTTCCCTATGGCATACATCATCATACAACATGCTGTGAAGGTCTCTATAGCTGGGTTTTCTGTGTGTGAGGAGAGGGCTACCCTGCAGAGCCGGGGAAAGTGGGCCAGGAGGAGGAATAGCAAGTGCAGAGGCCTTCAGGGCAGGACCGCGCTTCCCAGATAAAACAGAGGAAAGATGGGCAGGGGCCGTCCAGGGAGCACAGACTACAGGGCAGATGACGAGGACCATGGGCAAGGGTGAGCGGCTGCGACCTATCGTCACCATGTCTTCCCATCTTCCAGCTCATTCGCTGCTCCCATTGACACCATGACACCGGCGGAATGCTTGAGCCCTAGGGGTTGGTCACGGGCAGAGGTGGGAATACAGCTAGGGTACCCAAGAGCACCCGGGTTATGTGTTTTCCTCCCAAATTCTGAGAGCATGTGCTGAGGCTCGTGGCTCTCTGGCGTCCAGCTTCGGGAGTAACTTTTCTCCAGCCCACTGCTCCCTCCGAAAGCCCTGTGATTGTGCCCCGGGGAAGTGGCCAGGGCAACGGCCGCCCATGTCCCCAAGAGGAATGTCTGTGGACCTCATTGCTGGGACAGCGGGACAGTATGACTCTGGTAATCTGCAGAGCTTGGCGGAAAGTGATCTTGAATTGGTCTGTAAGTGGGACCAGGATGCCTGTGCTTGATTCTTGTGTGGCTCTAGCTGGCTGATCAACACCCTGCGCTTCAACTCCTACCTCCGGAGCCTGAGCCCATAGTCTAATGAGGGTGTAATAGCTGAAGGAGAAACAGTGCAGCCTACTGGTTGGGAGGATGGACCTTTGAGGTCAGGCTGCTCAGGGTGTGTGGGGGGGGGACCTTTGGTTATCATTTAACTATGGCATCTTAATCAAGATACTTAAACTCTCTGTGCCTCACTGTCTTCATATATAATGGGATAATAGGGGCACCAGCAGAGATTAAATGAATTAATCTACAAATGCCCAGCACAGAGGAAGTAACAAATGTCTGCTCTGATGGTGGCAGAGAGGGAGGAGGAGAATCAGTCTCGATGCATCGATTGGCACGGCTTTGAACAATGGTTGGCACAAAGTCAGTGCTCCCAAAAGTCAAGGGTACAAAGGAGCAGCAGGGACTTCAAGGGACAGCTGCTGTCGGCTCCTACCCCTGGCAGCCAGGCAGAAGGCAGACTTAGTGTTGCTCAAGCATTCAACATTTCTAAGGAGACCAGAATTCCGGATTTTTAAGAGCCCTCTGAAACTGAGGGAGGGCGTGTCTGAGGGCCAGGCTCGCTGCACAGCAGGTCTACAGTGCTGGTTTTGCAATCAGTGTGGTTGTCTGAGTCAGAAAGGGACAATGGACTAGGTTTAATCATTTACTGTGTTTCCAAGGTGGCAGGCCGGGCACTTCACACCCCATTGCCTGCCCCACAGAACCCTTGCCATGATCACTTTACAGAGTGGGTCGTTACTCACCAAGCCTGAGCTGGGCAGAAGCAGGGCTGGTATTCAGACCTAGACTGTCCTTGCCGGACAGCCAGAGCCCTTTCCTGTCCTGTATGGTGCTATGACACAGATGGTCAGCACAGGCTTGTGCCTCTGCATAGGAAAGAAGGATAACCATCTCTGAACAGGACTTAGTGACTCCTCTCAGCCCCTCCAAGAGCCTTGACAGCTTACAAGGATGCTCCTTATTGAGGTACCAGACAGCGACGGTGTGTTCTCTGCTATCCAGGAGCCCAGACCCTCACGAGGCCTTTTGCCAGGGGTGCTCCAACTAAGAGTATGTGAAGGCAACATCACTGTCATGATGACAGCAGCCATTACTCAAGGAAGCCTGGATTTTTCTAAAAGCAAATGCCTTGTGATGTTATATTACACTAGATCAACAATGCTTGTGTTTTCCACAATAGTTCTCCAGCGTCTGTGCCCTGCAACCTGGTGCCAAATATAGGACAGGGAAAGAGGACGAGGTGGGTGGTGGGGGTAGTCTCAGAACACTGGCAGCAAAGCTCTGAGCTGGCCAGGGAAAGGGTTAAGCTCAATGTTTAAACATAATAGCTGAACGTCTTTGCTAACTCCAAGCTCTACCAGGAAGGCTGACGGATCCCAGCCAAACAAACAATAGCTGGGATTGTTCTAGCGAAAACTAGTCCGGTTACAGCAGTTGCCAATAATATTTTAAACAGCTTTAGCTCTCTTCTGCTTCCTTGACTTCAACCCAACCTGAAAGCAAAAGGCAGACGAGTTCTTGTCTAAACGTCAAAGTATTGTGGTGAGATGCTGTGGGGACAAGGAGAAAGCTCGGAGGACAGAGCCGGAGCCCAACACTCCACGAGACACGCCCAGGCCAAGGCCAGACCCGGGACATGCCTGAGAGAGACCGCTCTGCGTGAAGTCAGAGTGTGTCTCTTGGAGCCAGCCACAGCCCCAGACAGGAAGCTCAGGCAGGAATGTGCACACTTGTCCCCAAAGGATGACAAGATTGTTAGCAATGTATGCCAAAGTTCTGGTCCCAAGACAACAATGTAGATGGCAGGAGCAGAGGCACACGTCAGTCCCTCGTGGTGCTCATGGGGTGGGCAGGGCCCACCGTCCGCCACCAAAACTTTCCACAGAGCCCTACCTTCTCTGTCATTCAGTGCCCCCACTACGCTGCCGTCACAGTTCAACTTCAGCTTTTCCAGGCGGTCGTTGTTGACAGTGAGGCTGGGTGAGATCACTAGTTCTAGCATTTCCTTGTACCTGCAAGGAGACAAAAGGAAATATAATTTATTCATTAATTATGCATGCTTACTAATGATTCTGACTTCTTTCTCTAACAGTATAAATATTAAAGCTGACAACCTAAACTTAAGCTTCTTATAAATTCCACATAACAAAAAAATTCACTGAACTTTTCATCCAAAAGAAAGAATTAGAATGAGAGATTTGCTTCCCCCCATGGAGAGCATACTCATTTGATTAAAATGTCCTCCTCCTTCGTACTGGATTTTCCCATTAGAAGAATTGTATTTTGCTTTCTCAAATGCCATCTGAATCCCAGGCAGTAGATAAGCGGGCTTCCCAGAGGAGGAAGGAGAGGCAAGTGGAGAGGGAGCATTTGGTTTTGGACTCCGCAGGAGCAGAGGCTTAGAGGAGCCTGGGATTGTCCATGGTCAAGACAGCAGAACAGACACAGAGCTATTTGTTCAGGTGGAGAAAGGCCCAGATGCATCCAAGGTATTTAACAATTGCCCGTAGGCAGTGAAAGTCCACAGCCCGTCACTGGCTGCGGGAAAGAACACACTGGCTCCTGAGTGACTCATGGTGTTGATGATATGGCACTGAAGGAGGGCCCAGGGACAGGTCTCCTTGGGTCTTTCTCCTTGTTTTATTGCAAATGTTTCCAAATCTTATACCATGTCTATAGTCACTCTCTCTAAGTTCCTACCTAGTGTGGTTAGGAAATGTGACTTGTAGCTAAAGACACATTTTCAAAGCCCTCTGTTATAATGATCTTGCTCAAAGTTGATTCAAGTTGTCTTCAGAGGAAGGGCGCATTTACTAAGACCACATCACTGTCCCGAGGCCATCACTGGGATGATCACTGCTTTATGAAAACAGTGAGTGCATTGACGGATGGTATCAGTGGCTCTAGATTCACAGTCTGTTGTCAAAATGTTGTGAATTCAGCTCCTTGGTTTTGATACCCACTATAATGAGCATGGTAAATAAGAATTATCAAAGTACCTCCCTGACAAGATCATGCTGAAGGGTAAGAGATGAGGTAAGTAAAGAGAGGATTTGAAGGCAGCAATCCAAACATCAATCTGCTACCACTGGAAAGACTAACTAAGGGCAATGTGGTCATATAATGGAATACGATGCAGCAGTGAAAAAGACTAAACTGGAGGCCCACACAGCATGGTGGCAGATTGGCAGAGCTGACCAAAGAGGCAGAGGAGGACCCAGGGTAGAACACGGTTTCTATGAAGCCTGAAACAAGCAAATTAGCATTACATACTGTTGAGGTATATAGATGCACATAATAAAAGATATTAATTATGTATAGGAATAATACCAACTTCAGGGGGATAGTGAGGGGTATAATTTAGCAAGTGGCAGCCTGAGTGTGTAAAGTTTTAGTTCAGAGGTTGACGTGAACTATGATGCACAGGCCAAATTCAGCCCGTTCCGTTATTGTGTGACACATGAAAATGATATGGAATTCAAACTGCAGTGTCTGTAAATTCTCCTGACATGCAGCCATTCTACTGACATGTGCCACTCCTGGGCCAACCGCCTTGTCCACAGCCACTGACTGTCACAGTGCAATTGCAAGGAGAGTGGTTTCCATAGAGACCACGCACGGCCCACAAGCCAAAGATATTTCATCCCTGGCAGAAAACCTTTGCGGAGCTCCATTTTAGTCCCCAAGCAGGGACCTGAGTGTGCCATTGTTTATGGTTTACTACACATCTTTGTTCTTGACTGCACATACCTCTGGGGTGCCATTTTCCCCGGATGTCAGGGTGCTCCAGTGGGAGACCCAGATGTCCTGTCCTGTTCTTTTCATACATCAAAGCACATTGGATGGTGTTTGGCAAAGAGCAGACACTAACTAACAGCTAAGGTAGGTGTCAGAAATTTGCATTTTATCCAAATCATTCCCTTCAATCTTTGGAGTTTGTTCTCATAGCATAAAATTACAAAATTAAGTTGAACCTAGTGGCACACACCTATATAGAAATCAGGGAGGCTGAGAAAGGAGGGTCAAGAGTTTGACCTCAGCCTGGGAAACTCAGTGAATTAGCAAGGTTCTGTCTCAAAATTAAAAAAAAAGCTGGGCCTATAGTGTAGTGTAAAGGCCCTGAGTTCAATCCTTATTACCAAGATAACATTTTTTTAAAAATTTAGAAAAATTTTAAATGATGTAAAATATAGCAGTGGGCTCCAAACACCCAGATGTTATGAACGTGGGTTTTAGAGGCAGGAAATTATTAGCTGAGTAACCAAATCTGGTAAAAAACAAAATGAATTGTTCCTCTCTCTGGGGTTTAAAAATATTTGAAGCAGTTGCCAATGTTCTAAAACAAGCAATTTCACATACAAAAATTGAGATTTTCAGCTTCTCCTAAAAGTGGAAGACTATTGCCACAGTCTTCCACGGCAGCCATTAGCCAGAGCCCAAGGGCAGCTGCCCAGATCAGGCAAAGCAATACAGGTTCCATTTGCCCCAGACTCGGCCACTGCCCACTCTGCTACACTGGGACCTCTTTTTCCATTTAGATTTCTTCCTGCTCACTCCTGGCATTTGCATGTGACACTCAAGACTGAATATTTTCAGAGAAGCCTGCTGACGAAAGAGTGGGCCACCTAGCACTTAAGGCTAAGGTTATGGAGCCTACGTGTCGAGCATTAGCATCATTCTTCGGGCACTAAGCACATCTCAATAGTATCCTTCGGTTGACTGACTTCACAGCAGAGTGGGAATGTGCTTAGAGTCTGGAGCTCCAGGACAGAGTCAGGGTTACTGACGATTTTGGTGCATTCCCTTTACTCTCCTGCCTAAGATCCTGCCTGAAAGTCAAAGTCAACATGGAAACCATCTTATTTCCTCCCCGGCACCCGACATTGGACCTTGTTTACTGTGTCAATCCAGTTAACATCTGTTGGAGGATGAGAGAAAGGAAGGGACAGAGGGACAGAGAATTAAGAATAGAGGAAATCTATACCTGAGAGATTAGCTTCTTCCAATGGGCTTTAAAAAAATTCTATATATTTTACATCTTTCTCTGGGCAATGATTCTACCATATCAAATATGTAATTATGTCTCCTTACAAATGACACCGTGTTGTTTATGTGTAGCATGATTTAATTGACACATGTACTCGGCTTTTTATTTTCAGTGTGCACTAGGATTTCAAAATGTCTACAAGTCACTGGATGGATATCTAGCTTGTAGTCTGACTCTGTAGCTCATGTGCATTCAGTCTTAATGCACTGTACTAGCGGTGAGTATCGAGAGAGGCTTCATCTCTCAGCCACCATAAACAAGGCCTCAATGAACATCTGAACATGTTTTGAGTCTATCTCTACATAGGTACACAGATTCTAACTGTATGTAGATGACCTCTGAGTCGTATGATGTACGCGAAATGAACTTGACCAAGGACTGGCATGCTGTGCTTCGAAATCCCTGTGCAGTTCTAGATTCTCACCACAAGTACACAGGGGCTACTTCCAGAGTCTCCTCCTAATACTTCACATGGCCCAGCTTTCCAATTTTTGCCAGACTTACGAGTGGAAAATAACAGCAATGAGTGGTTGTTTTAATTTGCATTCCTATGATTACTGGTGAGTCTAAGAACTTATTCACACCATTCTGGACCACGTAGTATCAGGGAGAACTCTCTGTACATGTCTTTTATATTGGCTCACCCTTCTACCTTTTTGTTTCTATTGTCATTCATTTGTGGAACTGCCTTGTATTAGGTCACTGTTGGATTTACATGATGTAAATTTCATTTCTGAATCTTTCATTTATTTGCTCTCTGTATTTCTGGTATCACTTGTAGAACAGAAATGAAAAGAATCCTTACATATATGTCCCCAAACTTTTTAATGTATATTCTTTCCCTACTCCTGAGACTAAAACTTCAGCTAGATGCTAAGTTATTTACTTAATTTACCTTTCCTATGAAAAAGTTATTTATTATTTTATTACTAACATTTCTTCAGTTTATCTACCTCTGACATTTATATAGTTTAATGTTGCTTTTTTCTCTAAAATTGGAGAGAATGAAAATAAGCCAATTTTCCCAATATACGTGAAGTTATTGGACCAAATTCATTTTCCAGCTATGATGCAATAGGCTATATTTTTTGTTCAATTTCACAAGCATAATTTTAAAAAAACTATGAAAAACTGTTTTAAGGGATTAAGGGATTACCAAATCTGGTAAAAAACAAAATGAACTGGGCTTGAGAGCCCAAGATCACTGTGAGGTGAGAATGAAACTAAGTTAAGTCTGATCTCTAGCTATTTTGCCATCAGATATTTGCCAATTTACACATAAAGAAGAAAAACATGGTAGCCAAGTCTGCCAGTCTCATTGAGACTGTTGAGAAAGCTTAGAATTGAGGTCTTTTAACGCAACTTGGACAGAAGGGGCAAAACTGCTACATGCATGAAACCCACAGAAGCGTGAGCCTGATACTGTTGACAGTTTTTACCTTTGCAGCAGTTGGGTGAGATTGGTAGAGAAATCAAGAGGTGGCTTAACAAGGAAGCAGCAGAGCTTTGCCAACCTCCCAACACTAGAGAGACAAAAATTGGAATTCACGGCCTGTTAAAAATGAAGGGGTTTAAAAAACATCCCCAGCTTTTAACTGAGGCCCCTGGAAGATTATTCTCCTGGAGAAATAGCAAACCAGTTAGATTCTGCCTGGCGTAGTCCTAATACCATGTCAGATCTAACTGATTTTCTTCTTCTCCTATCATTTGTTGGAGGAAATGTAACTTTTCTTTTGAGGAATATATACTCTTCTAGACCACTTCTTCCAGAAGTGTTTGTTCATATGCAATAAAAAATTACCAAGTGTACAAGGAGACAAGATCAAAGGTAAAAAACCAAGACAGAAAAAACAAACCCACATAAGATATTGGAGTTGTGAAATACAGACTCCCTAATAACTATAATAATATGATAAAGAATATTTAGGAAGGAGAATGCTACCAATTAATCAGGATATTTTAAAAAATCATAAGAAAGTTATACACTGAAACAAAAGTAATTAAAATTCATAACTATCAATCAGGGAACTACAGAACAGATAGGGCAAAAAAAGGATTAATAATCAGTAGACAAATCTCAAGAAGGCTAGAGCATAGGTCACTAAAAAGCACAAAAGAAATGGGATATGGTAAAAGATCTAACATACATGTAATAAGAGCCACAGAAGAACAAGAAAGAGAGAGAAAAAAAGAACTATATTTACTTACTTATTGATTTGAGACAGGATCTAACTATATGGTTCAGCCTGGCCTTGAATTCACTTTGTATTCCAGACTGGTCTCAAACTTAGGGTGATCCTCCTGCCTCAGCCCCCCAAATATCAGGATTATGGATGTGTGCCATGACACTTGGCAAGAACAATATTTAGAGGGACAAAATACTTTCCAAGAGAGATGAAAGACAGCAAGGAGTCACAAAACCGAGAAATTTTATGAATCTCAAACTGGATAAGTGCACAGAAAAGTTCTCCTTGGCATATCACAGTCAGACTGTACATATACAAGAATATATTAATCTAAAAAATAGAATAAAAGATGCACTATCTTTAGAGAAGAAATGATAAGATTGATACATAACTTTTCATAAGAAATGATAGAAACCAGACAATGGAATTTCATCGGTCACTGAAGAATTCTATGTATACACACACACACACACACACACACACACACACACAGAGATTTCAAAAAAGAAGACAAAATAAAAGTGAAAAATAGCAAAATTGAGATTATTGGCCATTAGCAGATCCGCACTACAACAGAATGTTCTGGAAGAATGAAAATTCAGCAAAGACACAGGACAACATGAAAGGATAAATATGTGAGCAATAAGAAAATATGTATAGTTAATCTATCCTAACAATCTTGCATTTCCTAGAAATCGTAAGGGAACTAAAATATAAACATTACAAAATACTCTTCAGAGTATCCACTTAAAAAAATGACCATAAATGTAAGCACTCAATGTACATTTATATTATAGTATATACAGGCAGAATAAATACTTCTGTTAAAAGACAAAGGTTATAAGATTTGATTAAAAAAACATAAATCCAGGGTGAGAGGTTGTAGGGAGGGCAAAGGAAGGGCAAAAAATGAGAATGAAGATGTGTCATTTACAGGTACAAATGCATTTTCTTTTCTTTTTGCTGAGACTTCTTGGCCTTTGTTGACTTTTATTGATTTATTCATTTTTAATTGATTTCATTGGTACATTTTATATATACATTATGATCATAATCAACATTGAGAATTTGTACCTGTACATGAAACATCTTCATTCTCATTTTTCCCCTATTCCTTGCCTTACCTAGAGCCCTTCTCCCCCTATATACATAAGCTTTGTTTCCTTTTATTTTTTTAACCATTGCATCTTTTCTTTGCATACATTTTGATCCTTTTCTCCAAAAAATGCAAAATACAAATGCAGAGATAACGGTAGACCTCAAGATATTAAGATGGAGGGCCAGGGGTTTAACTCAGTGGTTTTGGCACCTGCTTTGTAAGCATAAGGCCCTGGGTTCAATCCCTGGTAACCACATACAACAGTTTGTGGTGACTGTGATTCATGCCCATCAACATGAGCAGGCGTGGTGACTCATGCCCACCAACAATCAGTACAACAAACTACAATGCTGGGAATGGGAGCTCACATCTGTCATCCCAGCACTTGGGAGGCAGAGGCAGGAGGACTGCAGAGTTCAAGGCTGAGTTCAGGACCAGCCTGAACTACAAAGTGAGACCCTGTTTCAAAAACATTAAAAAATAAAATTTAGGTGGGTTTTCCTTTGATATTGGGATTGTGTATGCTTCTTATTTCCTTCTTTCTGCTTATCTGTATGTATTAGTCCATTTTCTGTTGCTAAGAACTCAATACCACATACTAAGTAAGTTGTAAACAAAAAAACTCCCAAAACAATTCCAGGTTTATTTCAAGAAAGCACCTATTAAATATAAAGCAAAAATCAGAAATATTATTACAAGAGAGCCCAATAAGATATAAAACAAAAATACAAAGCCAAAAAATAATGGAAAAATCCATGATACAATATGAAAGGAAGGTGGCATACTTCAAACCATTATTACATAGTTAGATATTCAGAGGAACATATGCTAAGAGAATTAGTATAAGTTCAAACTACATTCTTTCCCAAATTAAACTATTTTGCATGTTACGGATTCCAAAAAGGAACAGAAACAGTTGAATGAATCTAGTGCTGGGCAGTGCAAGATCTAAAATTCAGATAACTATAGCAATTCATTTTTTTTTTTTTTTTTGTTCTGGAGAATTGAACTTGGGACTTTGCTGGCAAAGCAAGCGCTGGAAGCATTGCGCTAAATCCCCAGGCTCAGACAGCAATTCAAAGGCTACTCTTTGGAGACAAACCGATGGCCCAAACAAAACCAAAGCAATGGATATGTGAGTCTTTCCTATAGCCAACTACTGCTACAACTACTAACTGAGAAGTGTAGGAATGTGAATGAATAGCTCAAGGCAAATCAAGTTTGCAGAGTTAGAAAAACCCTTCCAAAAATTCTAATCTCAGTTTTTATTTCGTAAGTACCTATTACATACTGGGCAATTTTCCTGATCACTTTTACATTATCTCCTTTAATTCTCTTAGCTACCCTGGAAGGTGCAATTATCCGTCCTGTATTCCACCAGGCTGTCAGAACATGGGTTTAGGTCTGAGCCAGACACAGGCACAGAGAAAACTGGAATTCCTCCTGGTGGGTGCACTTATCTTATTCTGCCGTGAGGATTTAAAAAGATGCACGTTCTGTTTCAGTGCACAGGGAGTTCTGTGTGTGATGAGTGGTGGTGTTTTATTGTTGCATTCCAGGGGACGGAAGAGGTAGGCAGATCTCCCTGGCATTCTGAGGCCTATGCAGGCTTTAAGGTGGCCCTGGTTGTGGTGTCCATTTAACTTCATATCAGAAGTAAAATAACTCATACATGCAGAGCATTGATGTCACAAAGCAGGCAGAGACAGGAGACAGGTTCAGAGTGACCTGGTTCCTTTCCGGTGCAGCCAAGGAGTCCAGTCAGTTGGTCTGGCCCGGCCCTGTCACTTAAGCTCACTTCTCATAGGTAGAACTGGATCCAACTTTGAACCCTGAGCCCAGTCAGCTCTAAAGTCAACTGAACGATGATTCCGGGCAAAGGTAGTTGTTGAATGTTCTCACGCACACCGACAAAGGCTAGTAACACAATCCCTTTCCTTCCAGGGCACGCGGGGAGGAAACCACCAGTTCCTAGAGTTGGAGCTCTGCAGTTTGAGGGAAGCCTCCTGCCCATTCTCCCCCTCCCCTGCTCAGTCACCTGAAATAGGAGCCCAGCCGACTCTCTTTGCAGGGGAGAGAGGAGAGAAATCAGACAGCCTTACAGAGCAGGGGGAGGAGAAGGGTCGGGCTTCCCTTTTAGCAGAGCCAAGAAAGGAAGCTGAGGCATGGGATTCATTTACCTACAAAAAAAATGCTCTCTGTCGCATTGTTGCAAATGCCTGATACCTCTGCTGCTTCAGAGCAGAGCCCGGGGAGCCGGAAGGGAGTCATTCAAAGCCCGGCCCTCTGGCCTTTTCTGGGCCTGCTGCTGCCGGCAGCACGCACCATTTGTTACCCTTGTCACCACCCGAGTCCCCAGGGACAGAGAAGCTCTGGGGGAGCACAGGGCTGCCAGAGGAGCGGAGAGATGACAGCTGGAGGGTGGGGGGCAGGGTGACTTCAAAGGCTGGGAAGGATCAAAAGCAGATGGAAGCAGTGGGCTGCTCACCTTTCCACCCCCCAGCCCCACCCCCGGCACGCTGGCTACCTTGGCTGGGATGGACGGAGCCCTGCTGCTGAATGGGGAGGACAGATGGCCAGTAGGACAGCAGGACCATCGAGAGGGCCTGTTCCCAGCCTCTGTGGTCAGCTCAGAAACCGAAGCCTGAAGACAGTAATCTCATGCTTCCGGATAGACAGCAGTTGTGGCCCAAACTTGGGCATTTCTGGGTGCCTATGATCTTTCCGTTGATTGCAGTTCTTCATACATCTGCTCATGGAAAACCACGATGCCTCGTCAGAGCCAGCGCCTTACCCTGAAAGTGTGGCATTGTCCCCTTTCTTCCTCCCCTCCGACTCACATCTGACCCGCCACCAGGTCTTGTCAACTTCACTGCATGGCTACTGCCCAGCCGAGCCAGGCCCCTCTCTGCCCTAGGAGACTACAGTGGTCACCATGCATGTCACCCCAGAGGCCACAGGATAACCTGTCCCCTCACCTCATCCTTGTCTGATCCCTGATTTATCCTGTTCTTAGAATGAAGTGAACACTTATGCACAGGACTTGATTTGTCATTTCGGTACCTAATGTTGTGTCAGGACACTGGCCTTTCTCTTCCTCCAGCCTCGGGCCTTTACATACGCTGTTGCCTCTGCCTGCAACACTGTTCCCTCTGCCTTGCTCTTCAGAGGACTTAGCTCTAGAAAACTGTCTGCAGACCCTTGGGTGGGCTGCAGTCCCACGCCCCTCTCTTTTACACACCCAATCACCATAGTTTCTATAGGAATTTGTGATTATTCAAGTTCTACCTGTCTTTCTTATAAGATTTAATCCACAATAGTGGTGATTCTATTTTGTTGAACGTTGGTTTTTCCAAATCTCCTATAGGGCTCTTAATAGTGGTTAGAAGTATTTGTGGTACAATAAATGAATGTGCCACACAAATAAATGTACTTATTCAGGTAATATTTTTTTTTTTTCAGACAGGGTCTCACTTTGTAGTTCAGGCTGGCCCTGAACTCACTATGTAGCCCAAGTGGGCCTTGAACTCACAGCAATCCTCTTGCCTCTGCCTCCCGAGTACTGGGATTATAGGCATTAGCCACCATGCCGGGCACTGTGGTGTGTGATACTGATTGCTGGTGGGCGTGAGTCTCCAAATCTGGCATTGTTGTATGTGGTTTCCGGGGATCAAACCCAGGCTCTTGCACTTGCAAGGCAGGTGCCAGAACCATTGAGCTAAATCCTAGGCCCTCAGGCGATATTTTTTGAGCACTTGTTACACATACCAGGTTCTGTGCTGACCACTGCTGTGGCAGTGCACAGGGCAATGCACTGATTTGTGTCACCTGTCCAGCACTCAGGGCATCCAGTTTGAGAGCCCTGGACCCTTCTTCTAACTTCAGCAGTGTGTGTGGGACATGAATAATGCACAGTACTGTATGTCCCCAACTATCACAGAAAAGAGAAGTGGGACAGATGACCCAAGAGGCCTCCTTAATCATGGTCATTCATTCTTAACTCTGACTGGTCATCGTGCCCTGGGTGGTCCTGCCTTGAGCTGAGGAAAGAGGAGGAGAAGGCAGACATGTCCATAGCCGCAGTGTGGAGAGGGAGCTACCTCTTAGGAAGGAGCATGGTGGGAGCAGCAGATTCTCAGCATTTTGGCATGGCGGCCCTGCCTGCTAAGTGTCCTTTTTTTCCTTTGGAGAACTCCTTCTGTCTCACTCTCAGTCCATGTGGCTTGGGTGGGGCTGACCCTAAGAGGCTCTGCACCCAGCAATTAGCATCTCCCATCTCTGTCTCCAGGCACTGGTTCCAGGGTGGTAGTCACGTGAGTCAGCTGGAGCCAATGAGAGATGAAGGCTGACTGGTGGGGAAGAGACTCTTGCTCTCTGTCCATGTAGCAGGGAAAGGCTGCATGTAGAGCTGTTGCTGCCATCTTGGAGTGCAGGTCTGCAGACAACCTCTGCATCCTGGAACATGCTCACCACATCCTAGGTGTGCAGGGTGGGAACCAACTCTAGATGCTGCTGCGGAGGTTTAAAGAAGGGTGGCCAAACTTGGGGAGGATGTGGCCAATCTCAACGACCAGGGAAAGACCCCACATGCCACACAGGTGCCATCACAGAGCACCCCTGAACCCTCCATCTTCCCCTAGCCAAGTACTCAAGATGAAGAAGGTGTCATTTAATAGAAATTATGTGGCCAGGACTGTGACACTCAGGGAACCACCTTCCCAGATAAATAAGGTAATTTTGGCTTTTTCTCCAAAGGTTATGAAGAATAAAGTAGGGGCACAGTGGACAAGAAATCCACTCTCTTGCTCACACATCAAATGGGGCTGCCAATCATTTAGGGTCTTGGACCCTGTTTACAGAGTATGTCAAATGCAATGTGGCTGCTTGTTTGATAATGTATTTAATCTTGCTTTCTCTCACCCCCAAAAGCCTTCTTTCTAGTGTCAGTGCTGTATGGAGGTCAGCCTGGTCAGAGTACATGCAGAGTGGATGCTACTGTCCCCCACCCTGGCCATCCCAGAAGGCACAGAAGTCCTTCGTGATGGTCACTGCGCTGGGAAGCTGCCACCCTAGTTGGTGCCAAGCTTCTCCTGCCTCTGCCTCCCGAGTGCTGGGATTACAGGCGTGAGCCACCACACCCAGCATTGTGGTATGTGGTGCTGATTGCTGCTGGGTGTGAATCTCCACGCCCAGTATTGTATGTGGTTACCGGAGATCGAACCTGGGTCCTTGCACTTGCAAGACAGGTGCTGGAACCACTGAGCTAAACCTCTGATTTTTAAAAAAATCTTACAATTTTTTAAAAAAGCAACACCTGATGCAAGGTAGAGGCTTACCCATGTGCTCTCACCCCCATGGGGAGGAGACCTTTAAGAAGGCACTCAGTGTGCGGTGACAGGCTGAGCAGTCCGAGACAGGACCACACGCATTCTGCCTGATTTCTGGTTGGGTTTAGCAGGGCCTTGGAGCAAAATGCAGAGCTTTATAGAATATTTCTCATGCAGAGCCATAAAAAATTAAAAAAAAAAACCACTCAGACCCCACACCCCAACCACAACCAACAAAACAAAATACCAACAAAACAACCAAAATACCAAAGTGTCTTGCTGTAAGGGAAGGTTGCCCTTGCCAAGGAAGGCTGGGGATGCCAAGTGCTTGGAGGCCACAGGGGGAGCCGTGGGGTCCCACCAAGAGGCAGGTGAGCAGGACGGGGAGACGGAACCGCTCAGGGTACAAAAGCTTTCACTCTGCTCTGTGCTCACATTCTCGGCCTCCGCTCTTAGGAGCTGCTGCCCCGGCACTGCCACCTTTCACTGTTCCAGTCACAGCCCACTGCAATGACCTGCACCCACATGGAGCCATTTAAACCCACAGCGACACTTGTTCTGACACCATGAAATGGAGCCCTTTCACTTGCGGGGAAGGAGAATGGGTGGGAGAGAAATCCTGGAGAAATGAAATACTGGAATAACTTCACCCCTTCCGAATCTTTCCTCACGTCCCATGGAGCACTGGCCTCTAGGAAAGTGAAATGAACTGAAGTATGTTTACTAAGTGCTGTCTCTGAGCAAGACACACACAGCTGTGTCTTTTAAATGTGAACCTCTCATTACCCCGGGAGACCCATCGAGGCTGGCAGAATTCTGATCCTGCTTCACAGATGAGTGAAGATGAGGACAGGAAGTTGAAGGCACTTGCCTGAGATCCAGCGCAAGTGGCAGAGACGGATGGAAAGCCACCGTCTGTCTTTCTTCCACCATCTGCCACAGACAGCAGCAGATGTCTTAAAATTCATCTTTTCTATGACCGATCTCCTCTAATTACATCATTAGCCCTAACTGAATGGGCCACGCAGTGATTCATGAGTTTTAAAATGTTGCTATTCTTGTTTTGAGGCTGGATCAATTTTATGCAATTTCACAGAGTGAAGAGGGAGGTTCTTTTGGTCTTTTTGGTAAAATAGTTTCATGGTAAGGGCTCAAAGTCTTTTCCATGAAAAATTTCAAACATATGCAAAGGCAGAGTAGTGAAATACATCACTGAATACTCATCACTTAGCTTGAACAGTTTTCAGGATTTTACCATATCTATCTCTCGTGAGCCTTTGCTCTTACTTTTTGTTTGCTGAGGTGTTTAAAACACAACCCAACTTGCAGCCGTTCGTCTTTCCCAGACATCACTAAGAATACTGACGTTTTCTATTTTCACACCTCACAAAATTCACAGCAGTTCCTTGAACCCTCTCGAATGCAGTTCATCTTCTATCTTCTCTAGCGTCTCAGCGTGCCCTTTTCAGGTGGATCTGGGAGAAGTGTGTCTACACAGGGTGCGCACATCAGGTTTGCTGACGGAGTCTCTTAGGTTTATATAATTGAGAACAGCCTTCCGTGCCCGTGGACACGGCTCCCGACATGGAGGAGCGACAGCCTGAGTTGTCTGGTAGAATGTCTCGCGGTTATGGCGTCTTTCCCTAAACTGGCTATGCTATGCGAGCAGGTTCAGATGGGACTCGTGCTTCACCAGTGCTGTGTCCTCCCCACAGCACACCAGGAGGTCCACAGAGCACGGGGTCCCTGTCTCCTGAAGCCAGGAGGGACCGTGCACTCGGGATGCGACATCCCAGCTCCTCCATTATGCACTCCCTGTCCACATTTGCTAGAGTCCCCTCCCCCCAACGCTTGGGCTTTGAATCACTTATTTCACTAGGGGACTAGAAACTTTAAAAATGTTATGAAGAAGAGAGGTTCAAGAGTGTTGCAATAATAGAATTATATTTGTGTAGCATTTTCAGTTCTTGCAAACTGCTGTCACAAATCTCCTCGCACTGCTTTTTTTTTTTTCTTGGCAGTATCAGGAATTGAAAGGCCCTTGTGCTTCCAAAGTAGGCACAGCGCCACTTGAGCTAAACCCCGCCCTCAATGCACAGTCTGCACTCTCCTCACTAGCTTGTAATGTGGGAGGAGCCAGCAGGAGCCTGGCTCCTGGAGGTGCCTGGGGCCCTGCTTCTGGGATCCCCGCTCTGCCACTCACCAGGGGTGAGGAATCTTGCTTAACTTTTCTGCCTTGCTTTTCTCAAGCTCCAAATGGGTAAGTGGGTCCTACTGTACCCATTTCCCAGGGCTGTCGTCAGGATGAAATCCCTTGTTAGCTGGAAGACTCTCGGCAGAATGGAATCCTGGAAAACTCTCTTCTCCACTCATAGAGGCCCTGAGAGGTCAACAATGAAATATGTGTCCTTAAGCCCCACAGCTAACGACAGGCACAGCTAAAGCAGGCACAGGTCTCTGCCCACTGCATAGCGTCATGCCACTGGGGTTTCTTCCACATTCTGAATATAATTTCTAATGCCTAGGAAGGCACCTTCGGGCTGTGGTGACTTGGAACACCCCGTGACCTAACATCATACCTCATACAAGGTATCCGCTCCTCCATGGCTTCTGCCAGAAGTGCTCTCCCTACATCCCTACCTACAGGGACAGCTGCTGTTACTCTAACCCAGCAAGTGGGTGGCATCTCAGTTTTTGCGTGCTCTTTCTGCTACAAGTCTTCTTCCACCAGGTTTCTTTCTGCCTTTCATTTAGGAGTTTTCTCAAATGTCACTTCCTCCACAACATCATTCTTGATCACATCATCAAACCTGTGTTCCCATCTCCTCACCATCTGCCTGCCACTTTTTACCTTCAGACCTTGTTTTATTTGTTTTTACAGTTCAGTTATTGTCTTGGAACGTACTGCACACTTAATTGTCCCCTCTCTGAGGGCGGTGCTCTGTCCTGTTCATGGCTGCACCCTCAGCATCTATCATAGTAACTGCAACTGGCAGAAACTAGCCAATACAGAACTTTAAAAGGATTATGCATGTGCTGTTTCTCAATAACATTCCTGTATTTTTTAACAAAAGAAAAATACACATATGTTCATGGTAAAAGAATGGAACAGAACAATATATAATATAAAAATGTAAAAATTGTATCCCATTGGTTTGTACTAATCCTTGTTCCCAGTTTAAGGTACACTACGGTAGAGATTATTAGGTGACCACTAGTATATTTCTTTTCTTTCCTCACAGTGAAGGAACGCATTCTTAGTACAGAGTCACTCAGAATAGAGACTACATTTCCCAGCTTCCTTTGCGGTTATTTTGGGCTTATATGACTCAATTATAGTCAATAGGATGGACTCAGAAGTGACACCCACAATATGCAGCTCATGTCCTATTCTCCATTCCCATTTGGTAGAATGCAAGGTGACAGACAGCCGTGTAAGCCAATTAGGAGAAGGGCAGCACCCTAAGGGTGATGGGACAAGACAGGAGTGAGGCTGCTGAGCAAGGGTACCATGTGGGCTCAGATTCAAATGAGAGACAGAAACAAAATTTTGAGTTATTTGTGTACTACTATTTAGTTTTTCTGTTATACTGAGTCAAACCTATCTGTCTGTCTGTCTCTCATTATCTTCTACTAGATTTTCCTTCATACATTTGTGTGAGTGAAGTTTATATTAGAAAGTATTCCAAATAACACAAAAATACTGAAATTCATCTAATGAGTTTTCCTTTACCCGTATTCACTGACAGCTATCCTCTTATGGCCCATCTTGCCTCATTTCCACCTCATCTACTTCCCTGTCTTCTAGTATTTTGAAGCAAATCCCATAATTGTTTCACTTGTATGACTCTCTAAAACAGACTTCTTTTGAAAATATAGCCTAATACCATTATCATGCCTACAAAATTCCTTAATGTCAACAAAAATAAGCATTCATTCATTTTAAAAAATTCTGTTGTGTATATTTTTATTGGCATTTAAAAATGTCATGGACAATTTTTAATATCAGTACCTGTAGAGTTACTTAATTCTTTTAGCAGCTATATGATACTTCATTGAAATGTTGTACCAACCTTGCCCCACCTGATAGAAATTGAAAGTATTTTATATATTAAGATAGGAAAAGAGCTAGCTAGATAGACAGACCTAGATTTGGCTCTGTTTAACACAGAATTTAAATAATAGCTATTTTGATGAATGGCACAGTGACCATCTGTCCCAGTATTTCTCAGTCTTGGCACCATTGATAATTGGGGCTGGGTGAGTCTCAGCTGTGCAGGGCTATCTGTGAACTGTATGCTGTTTAGCAATACTTCTTACCCCTCTTCTCGCTAGATAACAATAGCTTGTCATTTCCAGGGTTGTAACAAATGAAAATGTCTCCAGATATTGCCAAAGGTCTCATGGGATCAAAATCAACACTGGAGAATAACCCCTCCTCTACTTATATACATACTTAAGCAAGGAGAAAACTCCAGTTTCTACTGCAGAGGCCAGGAGAGAAATGGAAATAGAATTTTCAAAATGGTGATCATCTGAAAAAAATAATCTGTTTAGGACCCCACTGGATTTCAGTAAATACCTTCACAGGGCCTGGACGGTGCTCACCATGAAAATCTAAGGTCTGACTCTTCACGAAAAATCATAGGTTAGTGCCCACAGATTTGTCATGTCAACCAAAGACCTCTTGAGTTGATCTTTTTAAAATCATGCCCCAGATTAGAGGGCTGGAAGGAAGAACATGGGACACATGTCATAAAAGTGGCCTTAGAGATGAAAACAATGTCGCCATTTTGACGGGCCAGTACACTTTAAACTACAGGGCTGTATTTCAGGGAACATGCATGACCTTTGCATCCTTCCCACACCACATTTCACAATAAATTTTATTATAATGGCGTTGGAACACAAAGTGGGGAGAGAATTTCCAAGTTCTAAATGAAGCCTACACCGAACAGCATTCAATACATCCCTTTGGTCGCATTTAACATCCAGGCAGAGCCTACTGGGAAAAATTAAACAAACCCCAAAGACTGCATTGTGGGGCTGAAACAGGCCAAGGGAATTACAAAAATAGATCTGAGGCTCCCAAGTTAGCTTAGCTCAACTTCGGCTTCAAATGCTGACAGAGACTGAAGGATTCCCAGGGTCCCTGGGCTTTCTGAGGTACTAAAAACACTGCCACAGTAAAAGCAAAATTAAAAAAAACATAAACAAAAGAAAACACTACTCAAAGTGAAATAAACCAAACAATAAAAAACAGAAAGAGAGGGGAGACAGGAAAGAATGGGAGAAACAAGATATTTGGTAAAAAATTATATAGAAAATGACAAGGATTTAAGTCACTTACTCTTTCAAAAACACTACAAGGCACCTAATATGTGCCAGTGCTAATCCAGTTCCTCTACTCCAGTGGTGGAGGAAGATAGATGAGTTCCTAAAACCCAGGATCTAGTGTCCTGGTTTATTTCACCGCAGACTGTGGACTTCACATTTGCTGGTAAAATTCAATGGATAGCTTGTTGGCTGAAGACAGACAAGAAAGAGGCCTTAAGAGCCAACTCTCCACAAGAAGGAAGTACTCATTATGCCCAGAACATGGTTAGGTGCATTACACTTATGGATTATTTAATCCTGAAAATAGTATTGTTCCCCATTCTATAGAAGGGATACAGAAGACCAGGAAGGTTAAACAACCTGCACAAGAAAACAGCTTTGCAGATCCCTGGCAGTAAGAGGTCTAGAGCAGAGGTTTGCAGTGCGGAAAGGTTTTTTCCTCGGGTCTTCAGATGTCAGGAGATACTTTTGGTTGTTACAATTTGGGAAGAGGGTGGATGTAGTTGGTAGAGACTTGAGGTTTTGCTAAACATACTAAAAAACACAGGATATCCCCACAGCAGGGAATAAGTGGGTCCTTGCTAGTTTTAGATGAATGCTGTCTGAGGAAGGAAAATAAACTTTTTAATCCAATGTATTGAAAACACAGAGGTGGTATACAGTGGTGGTTAGAGGCAGCCCCAAAGCTTGCGTGGGAATTCCAGCTGGTGGGCACAGTGGGGTAAGATTGGTGCCAGCCTCTGAGAGGCATGTGTGAATGAAGTGAGATAAAGGGCTTTGAAGAACATAGAAGTACTGGGTCAAGGTTTGCTGTTGGGCACTCACGACAGCAGAACGTAAAGACATACATTATCACACTGCGTAAGATGTCTAGTGACAGGAGCCCAGAGAAGTGAACACGCCAAGCCTTCAGGTGAACACCAAGCTAACACTAGACCTTCACCTCTGAGACACAATTCAACAGGACCTACACAATGCAGGAAAGGATATGCGGAGGGGTCCCTTTGCACTCCTTTCATTCTATCGCAGAGGAGTCTGTCTACCAGCGTCCCTCAGCAGACATCTGTGCCCACATCTCATTGGTCAGACCTCAGTCACATGGCCATGCTTAGCCAATCACTGACAGAGAGCATAGTCCACTCATCCTTCCTCTTTGGGCTGAACACTTGGCCAACCAATCAAGACTCAGCTGTGTGAGCCTGGAAGGAAAGAAAATGGCTTCTTACTGAGCCACGAGAGGCGTCCGACATGCCTGAGCTGGCGAAATGCTCAAGTGTTTGAGGTAACGATGCCAGTGATGACTGGCTTTCCAGTGCCGGTTGTCCTTATCAGTGAGGCTGCTGCGCATGCTTCAGGTGACTGGACCTCACTACCCTATCTCTGCTGCCATCAGCACTCTTATCTGTTGTCCCTTAAAAACTCCTTGGTACTAGGCAGAACTATTCTTTGCCTCTCTGATGATTATTTTCTCTGCTATCTTTAGGTTTTTCATAAATGGAACACTGTCATTGTTTCCTGAAGGCATTCCCTGATGCCACCACTGCCGTCACCACACTCTCCTAGATTAGTTTCCCCCATGCCCTGCCACAAATTACCACTAATCGCCATGGCACTTAACAGCTGAGCATGTAGCTGAATGATAAGGATTACTGTCCCCTAGAGACCCTGAAGGGGAGCCAGGAGCCACACTTGGCTCAACATATGGCTGGCCCAGAATGCACCTCAAAGATCTTGAAGGCTTTGTACAAAAAAAGGGAGAATGACACACTAGTGCTTCTAAAAAAAAATCTGCCTATGTATTAAAATGATGACATTTTAATATATCATGTTAAAGTGTTTCCTTTTACACTTTCTTTTTTTTTGAGACAGGGTCTTGCTTTGTAGTTTAGGCTGGCCCTGAGCTCAGCCTCCAACTCACATCACAGCAATCCTCCTGCCTCTGCCTCCCGAGTGCTGGGATTACAGGCGTGAGCCACCACGCCCGGCATTGTGGTATGTGGTACTGATTGCTGCTGGGTGTGAATCTCCACACCCAGTATTGTATGGGGTTACCAGGGAATCGAATCCAGGCCCTTGCGCTTGCAAGACAGGCGCTGGAACCACTGAGCTAAATCCCTGGCTCCTCCTTTTACACTCTTCAACTCAGCTACCAGAATATCTAAAATGACCTGTGTCTCCCGTTTGTAATACATGCAGGATCGTCATGACACACAGTTGCTAGTGACCTGTGAATGACTCCATGAGGACAGAGATGATAACAGATTGCTTCTACTCTGTCCCTAGTCCCCGAAATAGTGCTTGGCACAGAATATATGCTGAATAAAAACTTGTTAAGTAAATGAATGAATGAATGAAATGGACAAATACAGCTTAGAAGACTGTAAGAGGTTCCACTGTTCTGATCCTGGTTGTCAAAAACATATACTGTGTTGTTGAGGGCTCCAAAGAGTCTTGGAATTATATCTACTTCCTGTTTCCACTTGCCCAATCCTGGCAGCATGGGTGCCAGCTTGCCGACACTGCATTCTGCAAACACAGCCAGGCCCCTCGCCCTCTTAGTTGACTCCACACCCCAGAAGACAAGGCTTGAGAGAAACATGTATAGCATCGAGGCAGACAGAACTTCCTGCAAGAGTCAACAGATGGTGGCTTGGGGAGTTTGTCAACCTTGACTGGACAAACATGTTCTAGAAAGGGGCAACCGTCCTTGCAGGGCCCAGCGTGGTGGGAGGGAGCCAAGGCAGGCAAGGCTGTGCCAAGCCTGGTGAAGTCAGAGGCCAACCTCAGAGTGGCTGGGAGGCCAAACAAGCCTGGGCCTGAACCAGCCAGGTGGGGCCACCTGTCTCCATCTCCCGCCAAGAAAAACAGTTCTCCACAGTGGGAAGAAGGTGCGGGATGAGAGTTGGGAGCTACGAGGCATGGAGACCCAGGCCCCGATGCAGGACCCACACCTGGGTCATGGCTTCCCAGCACTCAAGGAGCCCCAGGGTGGCCTGTGTTCTCCTAGACCCAGCAGCCCTGATGGCTCTCAGATCTGGGGTTCTGATCTGGGTCCCACTCCAGAGGGTCAGAGGTAAGAAGACAGTAAGAATTTGAGAGGCCAGAGAGAAACCCAACTTAATGCTTCAGCTCCTCTGAAATTCCTACTGCGGCCCTGGAGCCTGCTGGGTGTGGGCTTGAGCCATGCCTGGGAGCTCAGGTTCCCGTATGATCTGCAGTTGGATCAATGGCTCACGCTCAGGACTCGGCTACAGGTTCCAGCAGGCTCAGCCCTAAGTGATGGTACAGAGTTCCCGATATCAGGGGCCAGAATGGACACCCCACTCAGCACCCCAGAGGGAAGGGCTAAAGGCCACTTGAACGCCACATGCTTTGCCTTCTGCTCACCAGCTCTGTGGTAGGGTGGGAACCACAGGGCACAGAGCCCCTCATTCTCTCTTCCTTCCAGTGCTGCTCCTTGCACTAAGTGAACAGCTAACCCAAGGCATTGTTCACCTAATCCCCACACCGACCCTTAGTCACTTATATTCCCTGAATTCCAACTCAGGCATTATGGCTCCTGACACTGCAAGACAGCAGAACCAGCCAGCAACTTGGTGCCAGCCATGACCCCAGGCAAGTAACATATCCTTTCTGGCCCTCGGTTTCCTCATCTGTGAAATGGGGCAACAATGTCTCCCAGCGAGGCCGCTTCCAATTGTTTTGCAGACCTTGGTAAAGAGGAAGTGTTAAAGTCAGAGCCCTTGGCTGCCATGTTTGTGATGCCCGTGTCCTGAAATGGAGATGAAATGGAGATGTGAGGGGTCAGGGAGGGACAGGAGACTAAGCTCCCTGCCTTACAGCTCCTCCATGTCTTGCAGGAGCATGCATCCCTGGGATAGTTATCTGCGGCCCTCTACGTGCCTGCTGCCCCTCGCTCTCCATCCCTACCCGCCACGGCCTCCGACCCTTCCAGCGCCCCTCCCCCACATCTGCTCCCGATGCTCCCTCCTGCAGAGAGACTTTTATACATAAATCTGACCTTGTTGTGCCCCCACTAAAACCTCTTTAATGGCTCCCCACTGCCCTTGGGCTAAATTCCAAACTTTCATAGGGACTAAAAACAGTGGCTTTCAAATTCTTTGACCAAGACTCACAGTGAGAAGCCCATTTTATGACACTGCACAGTGGACCCTTTTTATCAAACTTGAAGTAAAAGTTTAAAGAAACCACACTGACCTGGTGTGCAACACACGCTGCTGATTTCTGTTCCATCCTCCGAGAGGCCCCATGTGAATACAGCTCAGTACACTGATCTCATGGCCCTCTGTGTTCAGACTACAGTCTGAGTCACAAGGCGAAGCAGCTCTGAGATCCAGGATGGGTGCCTTCAGCTCCCTCCCTCCCGACCCTCCTGGCAGCCCACGCTCGGCTCATACCGAGCTCTCTGCATCACTTTCCCTCTAACCACTGGGCCTTTGCACATACATTTTCTTTAGCTATAGCACTCTTCTTGCTTCCCTATCTGGCTCAGCCAAAGATGATCTCCCCAGGGAAGCCACAACCCTGAACACTGGCTCATCATCACCCCGGACCTACACCCAGGCTTTCTCTGTATATTAGTATCATTCTGAGTTAAAAAAAAATAAATCCAATACCTTGCATTCCAGTTCTGACCATGCAAATCAGATGTGTCTGAGTGTGAGACTTAAACATCAGCATTTTGAAAAAATGTTTTTGTTCCTAGTATTTTGAAATGGAGAACCCCAGGTCTACTACATCATCCTGTTCTATTTCCTCCAGGGGACTGAGTCTAAAGTTGTCTTATGTATCTGTTTCTTGTTCACAAGTTCAGGGACCTTGTGATTTTGCCTCTTCTTGGTGTGGCCCCCCACGTGCCATCAACACTCCATCTCTTTCTTCTTCAAGAAGGGAACAACGGCTTCACCTGTTCTACATGGGGTGAGAGCCCAGTTCTGAGGACGCAGAGATGCAAAGAGAGAAAGGACACAGAGGAAAGAGGAGAGAGGACACAGGGTTGGGTGGGTCTCCCAGAAGCAGATACTGAAAAAGGATCCCAGGCAAGTGGTTTATCTGAGAGAAAATCTTTTTTTTTTTTTGAGACAGGGTCTCGCTTTGTGGTTCAGGCTGGCTCCGAGCTCGGCCTCAAACTCACATCACAGCAGTCCTCCTGCCTCTGCCTCCCGAGTGCTGGGATTACAGGCGTGAGCCACCACGCCTGGCACTGTGGTATGTGGTACTGATTGCTGCTGGGGGTGAGTCTCCATACGCAGTATTGTATATGGTTATGGGGATTGAACCTGGGTCCTTGTGCTTTGCAAAACAGGCGCCGAACCACTGAGCTAAATCCCCAGCCCCCGTGAGAGAAAACCTTGGGAGACCACTAGGGAGCGGATTTAGCAAGTGAGACAATGCCCACCTGTGCAGCAGCACGGACTCCAGGGCATAGACACACAGCCTCAGAGTATCTCGGCTCCCCCAGCCTTCAGAGGGGACCCTGGTCCACAGAGCACTTGAGAGGATTTCATAAACAATGCAGATAAAGACTCTAGACAGTACCTGGCAGGTGGTAAACACCTTGAGCTACTTTTGTTATCAGTATCTGGAATCAGAACGGCCTGGGATTGGATCAGGGCTCTTCTTAGGCGGGTCCTTGGCCTGGTCTCATACACATGCCTCTGTGGGCCGGTGCTAAGCCTGACCTGCTCCGTGTGCCTTGAGAGGTCCTTCTCAAAGTCATCTTCTTGCAATCCTTTCCATACAACCTTTACTAGAGATTTTTTGGATGGCAAGGAAAACCCATCATTCCTTTCCCTTCCAACAAAGAGTTATCTAGCCCCAGATCTCAGTGATACTGAGGCTGCTGGACCGAGCTAAAGGGCATCATTCCATATCCATTGTGACGGGCACAAGTGCAATTAGAAAGCTCTTTGTGACTCGGCCGGGTCCAGCTTGTCCCATTGATTCCTCCATTCCACATTTCCCTCCAATTTCCCGAGCAGCTACTCTCTTGGGTGGGTTGGGATCAGCAAGGGTCTCTCAGAGGAAAATTGTCTCTCATTTGTTTCTTACTGTGTCTTCACACCAGCCACAAGTGACAGACTAGGAGCATGGATGCTGTTCAGTGTAATTATGGAAAATGGGCTCAGATTTTGCAAAATCAAGGTTTGTCACGGCCATGCATATTCTGTCTCCCTGCCAATCTCATCCCTTCGTGGCAAGGAGCTGGTTAGAACTGAAGGTTTTTCCAAGAATGGCGGGGCCTGGGTTTTCTCCCCAGGAACAGAGTGAGCCTGTGGAGGATGCAGGGACAGAATGGTTTTGGGGAACTGTACCCAGCTGGCAGAGGGCGCAGGCCCAGTGGGAGGGTTCCCCTGGGAAACTCATGTTTGGGGTCAGGCAAAAATGCAAAGTAGGGGTGGTAGGGTGGGTAGGGCTATGGGAAAAAATGAGAATTAAGTTGTGTCATATACTGGTACAAATTCTCATTGTTGAGTGCAATCATGATGTGTATATGTAATGTACCAATAAAAATTTCAATTAAAAAAATGCAAATGCTCTGACTCAGGGTATGATGGCGTCAACAGTGCTGCAGTTCACAGGGAGTGACTCTGGGACGATGAGACAAAACTCAGTAACAACTAGACCCAAGAGATGAGAGACAGAGAGGAGACCAGGGAGATGCTGAGTCTTCCAGCAGCGCAGGTGCCCGCCAGGAGGAAGATGGCAGCAAGGGGGAGGACCTGGGCTGCAGACAAGGAGTAACTTGGGTGCTGATATGCTTTATTTGTAAGACAGCCCTAGAAGCCTTCCTGGGGAATGTATTTGCTGTAGCTGCTATCTCAAAGTGCCACAGGCTGGGAAGTTTACTAACAGAAATTTATTCTTTTGGAGTTCAGAAGACCAGACGCTCAAAGTCAATGTCTCCAGACCAAAGTCAAGGGATCCCCAGTGCTGTGGTCTCTCCAGACTCTCAGGCAGAAGCACCATCACCTCTTCCAGCTTCTGCTGGCTGCCAGCACTCCTTGGCTTATGGCTATATCTTTCCATTCTTCAACCCAACATCTTCAAATCTTCACACTGGGTGTGAGTGTGTGTGTGTGTGTGTGTGTGTGTGTGTGTGTGTGTGTGTGTGTACGTGCGCGCGCACTAAAGACACCTGGGACTGTGTTTGGAGCCAACCTGGGATAATCCTGGGTCATTTCATTTTAAGCTCTTTAACTCCATCATAAGTGGAAGGTCTTTGCTTCACACAATACCATTTATAATTTTCAGTGAAAAGAATCTATCATCTCTGCTAACATTGTTCCATCTACCATACTTGGTGTTGATTATTGTAACAATAGTCTTAACAAGTTTGGACAATGACAAGTGAGTAGAAGCGGTAGAGAAAGAGGCAGTAATACAGTCATCTCAGGGACAAAGAGCCCCTGTAGGGCCTCAGAGCGCCCTAGCACACTACAGGTTTACATAGAAACTCACACTTACAACAACAGAGGAGTGCTTCCTAAACACCAGATTTTGTTCTAATGGCTGTACTTTAATTAAAGCATGTGATATCAGAGGCAAACATTTTGTGCATATCAAAAACCAGCTTTGGTTTTCCTGGACACAGATGGAGACTCTACTTCCCAGCCTCTCTTGCAGTGAGGGGAAGCCAGAGACTGCAGTCTGGCCAGCGAGCCACACGCAGAAACAATGTGTACAGTGGGGAGGCCTGGCTCACTGGGACGTCTCTCTTCCCATCTACTGCTGGCCGGACTCACCTCTAGGCCACTAGAGGAGGGAGGAGCCTGGGCCTCAGTTGACCATGTGGGAGACACTGGTCTACCAGGGACAGTTACTGATCTTTCCACGAGAAATCAGTGTGGCTGTGTGAAGTCCTTAGACTACATGGGGCATCGTTAAGGCAGCTAACATTGCATTATCCAAGGCAGATCATCTCTTGGTTGGATGCAATTATATACACCTGTTGAAACTACAAATTACAATTTTACTATTTGCCTTGGAAGCAACGCCATGAATATCACTGGAAAAAATAAGATGCTGAACACATATATTATTAAGAAAAGTCAAGATATTCTTCTTAACTCTTTTCTTCTTCCCTAAAAATACCCCAAATCAAACACAGTATAAAACCTAACTATAGCTGTTTAGAAACAGAAGAGTATTGAAAAAAATAATACAGAAGAGGGTATGCAAATGGCCAAAAGCCCAACCTGGCCCACTGCCCGATTTGGTAAGTAAAATTTCCCTGGAGTGTGGCCACACCCCTCTGTTTACATACTGTCCATGGCTGCTTTTGTGTTATGACGACAGTGTTGAGAAGTTGCAGTGGTACTGTCTGATCCATAAGTCCTTAGTTTTCTTTTTCTTTTTTGGAGGGGGGTATGAGGGATCAAACTTGGGACCTTATGCTTTAGAGGCAGGTGCCAGAACCATTGAGCTAAATAGCCAGCCACAAATCCTTAGAACTTTACCCACTGGCTTTGCATAGAAAAAGTGTGCTGATCCCTGTACTAGGTGATCAGCATAGGGAAAAACAGAGGACCATACTATAGGCACAGTATGAAGTACTATTATTAATAATGCAGCAAGCCAGGTCTCAATGTATTAACATGGAAAGATGTCCACAATGTTAAAAAAAATAGTACATTGTAGGGTATAAAAATTTATCTCCTCTTCTCTTCCCTTCCCTTTCTCTCCCTCCCTTCCTCTCTCCGTCTGACCTTCTCTCCTTCTCTTCCTTTATTTTTTTTAATACTGAAGATGGACCCCAGGGCCTTGTGCATGCCAGGCACTCCACCACTGAGCTATTTTCCTAGCTCTTTTGTATTTTACTTTAAGACAAAGTTTTGCTAAGTTGTGACGCTGGCTTTGAATGTAGGATCTTTCTGCCTCAGCCTTAAGAAGCTGAGACTACAGGCCTCACCATTCATCCCACTTTTTGTAAAAAAAGTAGGAGGAGTCTGCAGGCTGACAGGTGTGTTATTAAAACACATTAGCAAGGATGCGCATCCCACAGGTAACAGCAGTTCTGCAGGAAGAACTCCACTTTTTACTTCATATATACTTCAGTCATTTTAACATTACTTAATTGCTTTTATAATTAAAAATAAAATAAAGGGCCAAAGGCACAAGGAACTTGAACTAAGAATGTGGGACTTACTGAAGTTTTCTATGCCTCTTTAGACTTTGAATGCGGGTTGTGAGGCCTGGCTGGTACATAGTAGGTGCTCATTAAATATCGAGCGTGTGAACACGTCTTGGAAAAAATAGGTAACACAGGAAAAAAGGGAAAGTAGGAAGGGGGATGCCACCTCCCTCTACTCATGCAGCAGGGACCCAACCCCTGCTGAAAATGCCCTCTGGCAGCTGATGAGCCACACTGGCCTTTATAATGCCCAGAGGAACTGTCGGTGCGCATCTCTGCCCCACATCAGGGCAAACCAGGCTCCAGGAAGAGCTCTGCTGGAAGCTGGGGCCTGCACCCTGCAGCCCTGCCTCCCTGCTCCAGGGCCACCGAGGCTCCCAGGAAGAACCCCGCCCCTGGCTCCAGTTCAGGGACAACCTGAGCTCACAGCTCTGCCCAAGGTGAGAACGAGACACCAGGGAAAGGGGGCTCTGGGCGTCCCCTGGCATTTCAGGAGCACACGAGGGTTTCTTCAGTCCCTTACCTTCCCTGAAGAGGAAACATCGCTTATGTTGTTGACGTTTTTTCTTTTTCTTATGTTGTTGACGTGGTGCCTGGAAAGGGACTGTTGTTTTGACATCATTTACCCACCAGCATGGTATTTCTGGAGAGCCTCAGGACAAAAATGCTACTATGTTCTCTCAAAGGCAGCTAGCTACCATCAGCTTGTTTACAATGGAAATCTTTTGTCCCGAAACCACAACTCAAAATGAGTTGGAATTTAGAGAGAAACACAGCTGGGTGGGGTGGGAATGTTCCTTTACCCTAGGTTCCTGAATTACTGATTTTATTTTTTTTTAATTGCTCTGCTTCCTTCTATCTTCCTTCCTTCCACAAATATGTACCGAATTGACACCGAGTGCCCAACATTGTTACATATCAGAGATGCAACTTTGGATAATTTATCTCCTCTTCTCTTCCCTTCCCTTTCTCTCCCTCCCTACCTCTCTTCTACACTGGCCATTCTAGTGTGGGAGCCAGGAGCACACGAGCACTGATGGCCAGGTGAGCAGTGAGGCCTGCGGAGGAAGCGATCCTGAGCACACACTCCAAAAGAATGAACGTGGGTGAGCAAGTGGTGGAGCAGCACACGTAAAGACCATGTGGTGCAAAGGAGCTGGCCGTGCCTGAAGAAAAGAGCGGCTTGGTTGGGATGAAGTGACTGAGGGCAAGAGGGACAGGAGACACATCCCCAAAGTGCACAGGGGCCAGAGAAGACACAGCTTTGGAACTCGGGTGAGGCTGAGTGTTCTGGGAGCTCACTGGAAGGGACTTGTGTCGGCATTCCCAACATGCTCTGCGGCACCTGACTTAGTATGTACTCCATGCTTACCAGAAAAAACCTAGAAACCACAGACAGGAACAAGGAAGGAAGGTATAATGTCACCCATGATCTCAGCATTTACGTGAGAGATTTCACTCCTCAGAGACTCTGGGAAATGTTGAGAGATTTCTAGTTGTCATAACTGGGGAAGTTTCTAAGGGCATCGGGTGGGTGGAGGCTGGAGATGCTGCTGAGTCTCCTACAACACGGAGCATGGCGTCTGTGCTATTATAACACAACACTCAACAGGGAAATTTATGAAGTACAGAGATGTATGACTCACAGTTGGACTGTGGAAGTCTAAGAGCACAGCGCTGGCTTCTGGATCTCAACTCTTTCCCCCGCCACCTTCCTCCCTGGCATTTGTCTCCTTACTGCTTCTCCAGCCCAGCCCCAGTTGAGCATGCTGCTGCCCCTTGTCCCTGTCCCAGACAGACACATGCCAAGGCTCCCTCCCTCCTCATGTCTGTGTCTAGGAGACTGTCCTGACCACCCCATCTGAATGGGGACTGATACCCCTGTCCCACTGCCCTTGCCCAGCCTTCTCCACAGTGTGTCCCAGTCCCGGGCCTCTTATACTTGTCTCTTCCTACCTGCTCTGTGTGTTTGTTCCCTCTGGAACCTGAGATGCACAGGGACAGAGTCTTGGGTACTGTCAGCACCAGCAGTAATACCTGCTATACAGTAGAAGGAGGGAAATGAACAACATCCAGGGGGCAGTGGAATGAGATGTCTTCGGAGAGGGTGCAGTGCTTTGGAGCTTTGCTCTGATACCTGCATTCACTGTTCCACATGTGAAGAAACAAGCTCCAGGAAGCTATGCCAGGCCCAGCTCATCCTAAATCCCCAGCTCTTGCCTATTGCACTCTCCCTCCCGGAAAATCTGAAGTCCAGAGAGGGAAACTACTTGGACAAGATTCCATGGACAATGGATGAGCAGGGCCCATGATGAGTCCTCTCTCCCCTGAGGTCTGTGGCTCCCTGGTGACTCCTGATGCAGAAGAGCAGAGTGTTTTGCTCTCCAGAGCCTCAGTGAGAATGTTCCTCTACTCCTGAGTGATCAAGGTTCTTCCAGAACATGTAGATTAGAATGGGAGGCAGCCGGAGCTCAGCTACAGAAAGGAGTTTCCACAGCTGGTGGAAGCAGAAAGGGTTAATGGAGGATAAATGATGTAGGGGGGTGCTGAGGAAGTGGAGGCTGCAGGCACCTGGGTGAATTGAGGGAACACCAAAGCTGTGTTACAGCCCTTGTCTCAAGAGAGCAGCCAGGTCTTACATGACCAGGAAGCTGCTGCTTGGCTGCAGTGCCAGGCTCCATGACGGACATATCAGGAACAAGCTGATGCCAGGTTCGTGACCTTCCTGCAGCTGTCAGAATCCTTACAGGCAAAAAGGGTGCCTGGTGCCCTGGGCAAGAGATATTATCATGGTCTTGTCCAAATCTCTTTAGCAAGTGACATTATCATGAAAACCAGTCCAAAGTATAGGTGCCAGCAAGGGCAATTCTTTGCCTGCATATGTGCTGCATAAATACTCAGCTCACTTGCTACTAGGGATGGATATCTCCTTTTCATGTGTTATAAGATGTTCCTCACTGGTTTAATCCTAAATGCCCAGAGAGTAGATTGCTTGATCACCCCCCTACCCTATGCCTGCTATCTCTTTCCTGTCCCGCTTCTTCATTACTTATGTAGTTTTTCCTGGAGTCACTTCTTAAAGGGAGGACTTCCACTTGAATATTTAGCTTCTGGTCAGCTTTGAACAGAAACTTTGAGAAAAACTTTGAGAAAACGTGGACTGAGACATCATGCATCCCAATACACATGAAATTGCCAATAGGTCCTTTGACCTCTACAAAAGGGATACAGTAGACTAAACTTCTTTAGATTGTGGTCAGTGGAAAAGTCAGTGGAGTTGCAGAGACTGTTCAACCATAACTTCTGTCTTCAAATCTCACAGAGTATACTTACTTGCCTGGAATACACTGCATCAAGAAACCTAGCTGCAAGGGATTCTGAACACACTAGGAAAGCCAGAAAGAGAGCTGGGCACTGGTGCCATAGCATGACTCATGATGTCCTTCACAGGCTCCAGCATCCCAGACCAGTATGCATTTTTGGAAACTCAGAGTCCAGCTCTAAGATTGCCAAGCTCACAGGGATTAAGCCTGAGAATTTTGGAATTCCAGGACAGGAGGTCCTGGGAGACTTCTTGCATTATCTATGGTGGTGAAAACTGGTCCTCTGGGAGAGGACACAGTTGCATAGCTGATTTGGGGCAGATGGGAAACATGAATTTTATTTTTTCTGACTGTGGGAAAACAACCTTTTTATGTCACTCAGCTACATGCCTTGTAAGAACTGATGCATCTTTCTCAGAGAACCCTTGCTTATTTCCTTGGGTCACCTTCAAATAGGCCCACATCTATAGCTCTTTTAAATACTGCACATCTACTGTTTGTCAGGCACTGTGTTAAACACTTTGTACAGATAGTGGAGAAAACAGCTCTAGAATCAACTCCCTATTTCCCACTCCGGCTCCACCACTCACCCTGCACAAGGTGCTCAGTTGGTATTACACTTTCCCCACATGTCACATGCACATAACAATGGTACCTGTTGCATAGGGCAGCTGCAGATAAGGAGCTCAGGCAGACATCAAGACCCTTGGCCAAGGCCATACAGTGACTCAGGGGCACAGCTAGGATGGCAGCCATGGCATTTTGTTTCTACTAAACCCTTGTGCCCTTTACAGATAAATACAGTAAAATCTTAAAATGGGAATGAATTTAATGCCTGAACAGAAGTGTCAAACTTTTAGGTCAATCTTCATAAGTTTATTAATTAGATAAATATTAGCAAAGCATCTCCTGTGTCTCGGAGAGGTTGTAGGGCTGAAGCCACCCTTCCAAGTAGCTTAGCTGTAGTCTGAGGGTATCACTAATGAAATGAGGAAACACAATGAAGAGCTAGAATTCTGAGTGTATCACTTGAGCACTGATCTAGCTATCCCTCACCTGGTCCTAACTTTGGACTTGACCCTCTAAATTCTCTTAACTTGTGAAACCACCTTGAGTTGTATTTTTTGTCACTTGCAACTGAAAGTCTTGACTGTGAAAATGGAGTTTTGGCCCAACCTAGTTTTATATTTAACAGGACTATTTCTAAAGCAGGAAGTCACCTTTACTCCTTGATCTCACCACTAACTTCGTAATTTTTGATAAAAGGAGCTGTGCCATCAAGTGTAATACAGTACATTTGTAAGCAGATACCTTACAGCATGCTCAACTGTGATTTAAAGACCTGGTATTTAAATGCACCCTCTGGCATGATCTCGGAAGTCACAGACTCTAGTAGTTAGATGCCCTTATTTGAGGGTCAAATATACCTATTCCAACCCTAACCACACCAGTTGTGAGCCATATAACACTGGCTGCATTACTCTGGGGTTTGACTTTTTTATCTGTGCAATGGGAATTATATTACTCCCCAACTCTTGCAATTTTGGAGAAAATAAATGAGACAATACATATAAGCCACCTGACATAATAAGGTGTAAGAATAATAGTAAACAGATATGGAAAGAGCTGGGCTTCAACAGATTTTCATAGATTTTGACACTACATTTATTGAGCAATAATCTGAAACTTGAGTGGAAAAAAGAGTTCTCTAAAAAGTGAGCTTATACTTGTGTCTTTAAGTTCACAATTGACCATTACTTAGAATACAGGGTCCAAGTTTTAAGAACTAAGCCATAATGTGTTAGCTACTGGCAATAAAAGGTGAAAAGGATTTCTAATGGTTTCTTTTAACTGTTTACTCAGCACTAAATCTGTGCTGGGTACCCAGGACAAAGCCAATGACAAGAAATAGGAGGTCCTCATTTTAGCTACAGTTAGTTAGGGCTCTTCAAACTGCAGAGTCACATTCATTAGTGGGTTAGTGAACTCAGCGTAGTGAATTGTCCTCAGCAATTTTACAAAAGTGAAACAGAGTAGACACTGGTTGTCAAACTGTACCCCATGCAACAAATCCAGTCTGTTGTGTCACTCAACTGCATGCCTTGTGAGAACTGGTGTCTCTTTCTATTTTTTAAAAAAATTTTTTGAGACAGGGTCTTGCTTTGTAGTTCAGGCTGGACCTGAGCTCAGCCTGAAACTAACAGCAGTCCTCCTGCCTCTGCCTCCCAAGTGTTGGGATTATAGATGTGTGCCACCATGCCCAGCACTGTGGTGTGTGGTACTGATTGCTGGTGGACATGAGTCTCCATGGCCATTATTGTTGTATGTGGTTACCGGGATTGAACCCAGGCCCTTGTACCTGTAAGACAGGCGCTAGAACCACTGGGCTAGATCCCCGGCTCCCTGTTGTCTATTTTTATAAATAAAGTTTTACTATAAAACAGCTGTGCCCAGTTGTCTATGATACTCTGATTTCTCTTCAGATCATATAAATCTTTCACCCTTTATGTGTTGTCTATGGCTGCTTTTGCACTGTAAGAAAAAGAAATAAGCAGTGTGACAGAGATTGTGCAGCTCACAAAGCTGAATATATTTATTATCTGGTCCTTTACAGAAAGTTTGTCACTTCCTGGGATAGAGTAATAGGAGATTTCATTCATGCTACTCAGGGCTGAGGAGTTAGCTCAAGTGGTATTGTGCCTATCTTAGAAGCGTAAGGGTATTGACCGAACAAGAGTTCAGTCACTGGTACAGCTCCCAAAAATTCATGTGGTTCACCAAATATTTTGGATTCTTTTTCTGAGTCCACAGTAGGACCATACTTCTGCATTCTATTTAAAGTAAAGGTCACATGATTTGAGTTGGCCCAAGAAGGATTAGAAGAAACAGTAATTGTCCCTCAGGATGGCTGCGTGGAAAGCCAGTATTTGATGCTCTGTGGTTGTGGTGTTTCTGGATGATCAAGGATGGAATGAAGCAGAAGTGATAATAAATGCCTGTCGCCTGAGTCACTCAGACTTGGGGTTGTTAGTGTGGCATCCTCAACCCATCCTGGCTAATGTCAGTAGAAAACATGAAAACTTATCACATTCAGTAAGGATGAGGATTGTTTCTTGAAACTTTCAGTTATATAAGTGTTTTGGATAGGAGTGTGCATGTGTGTGTGTGCATGTTTATGTGTGCGCGTGTGTGTGGGTTCACTGTGGGCAGTTAGGCAGGCTACTTTTAACATGCTTTAATGTATGATAAGAAGGGTACCGCTTAGCCATTCTCTTAACTCTAAGGCACCGGTCAGCAAACCATCTCTGGAAAGGTCTGGTTAATAAATACTGTAGGCCTCGGAGTCTCTATTATAACCACTCAACCATTCACCATCAGAGAAAGTAGCCACAGGCAATAGAGAAGCCAACAGGCCTGGCTGTGTGCCAATAAAACTTTATAGAACAGGTAGTAAGATTTGACCTGCGTGGCTGTGTATCAATAAAACTTTATGCAACAGTCAATGGGCAAGATTTGACTTGCAGAGCTCAGTTTACCAATCTCTGCTCTAGAGTGTCATGCAAAGAAGCAGAAAGAGATTGAAACAAATAGTCATATTTTAGATTTATGAAAGTTAAATTGCTATCAGAATAAAGTCCCATAACCTACACTGACAGTCAGAAACCTATGGACTCGGGCTCAATTCTGGGTGCATTAATAAAAAGTCTTACTAGTTTCTGTACTGTCCATGGCTGCTTGAACACAGATGTACAATGACAACAGAGTTAAGTGGTTTCAACAAAGACCATCTGGCTGATAAAGCTTGAAATAGTTGCTCACTGGCGCCTCACAACCTTACAGGCTGACCCGTGGCCTACACAATCTCACTTATACCCAGGTTCATGTCAAAAGTCTGATAGCAAGTGCTTCGGGTGGTCTAGGGGCCATATCCACAGAAATCCTTAGAACAAAGGGAGCCCCGATCAGAATAATATTTTTAATAAAATGAATAGGGCAGAAGCCAAAAAAAAGAATCAAAGTAACCCCTGGCCCTATACCCTGGAGAGCTTCTGACCGCAGTGACGCTCAAGACATGAGTTCACAGCTAAGACGTGCTCCATAAATGTTAAAATAACAAGAACGATAAATAGTAGTAAAACACAAGGCCACGCACTCTGTCTCCCGAGTGAGACCTCCCAGGGTTCTGAGTGGAGAAGTGGGAGGAGCACCTCCCACCATTCGTCCTCACCACTGACCAGGTTTGGCGGCCGCCTTGAGGCTCCTTTGGGAGCCTGAGGAGGTGAGTCCAGAGGAGGGAGAGGTTCAGTACAAGCAGGCCCTGGGAGGACGGCTGGCCCACAGATACTGACTCCAGTGGGTAAGGGGACTCAGGTCAGGAGGCCACCACTCTCTCGAGACCCTCACCGAGTGCATACTCGGTCCGGGTGCACAGGTCCCCAGGGCTCATGGGACCCAGCTCGGTATCTTCTGTACCACAGCAGCTGCTGGCCTGGCTGGAGTGTCACAGTGTGTCCACCCTCAGCAGTTGAGAGCCCAAGCGGGTCTGAGAAATGACCGTAAGCACAGAACTGCGGTGTGACGAGCTTGGTGCGCCAGGTGAGTGGGCCGATGGGAGCGCAGTGTTTCCTTCCCGGGATGTGCATAGCAGGGCCCAGCAGGCTGCAGAGGTGAAAGGTGGCCCAAATTCGACACTTGGTACAAACAAAACAAACTAAAGAGAACTAGGGAGCCTGAACTCTTGGAAAGCCTGTCAGACAACCCCCAAGCATCCAACCACTTTGTCCAGGAGATGCTGGCTCTGCTGAGAGTGTTTTATCTAGAAGGTCTCACTGCATCCATGCACTGCTGTGCTCCAGGCTCTGTGGGAGGGATGATCCAAAATGACGGTGAATATATAAATTTTTAAATTTACTACGGTGAGAGACACATTGTCTCCAGTCCCCCTCAAAGTGCTCTCCCTCGCGTGGAACACACTTATCCATTGTTCTTGCCACTTTCTGAAGCAGTTCTGGCTGCCTCATCTCCTGAATCGATTCAAAACATTTACTTTTCATGGTCATTTTGACTTTGGGGATAAGCCAGAAATGATACGGTGCCAGGTCTGGTGAATAAGGTAATTGAGGACACATTGCAATGTTTTCATGACCTGCCTTGCTGCTGAATGCTCCTGGGCAGAAGCATTCACCATACTTCTGATCACACCTTGGAAAGACACGAAAGGGGACTTCCAGGACTGCTTCAGAGAGTGGCGAGAATGATGCGATGTGAGCTGGGAGTGAGGGCTGGTATTTGGAGGGCAATTCGTGGTGATGTGTCTTTTACTGTAACAGTTTTAAAATTTTTAATTTAAACCTTCATGGTATCTTCTGATTGCACAATTACCCCATTTTACAGATGAGGAGACTGAAGTTGTCCAGGTGAGGGAGGGACCTCCCCGCTGCTAAATGCTGATGATATGTTCTTCCTAAAGGACCCAGGACCTGCCTTGTATCCCTTGCTCCTTTCCTCACAGAGCCTCCTCTGCATGAGGAGACCCGAGACAGGCAGGACCTGGGCGTAGGACATCTACCTAATGCAACTCTCTGGGACTCTTGTGACCAGCAGGTCCTATGGGGGGAGCTTCACAGTAAAAAGCTCACAGACTCTTAGACAGCATTATAGAACAGAGGCAGCTTCTCTCCTCAGCTCAGAGATGAAGGTGTTGTTTCCACAGTGGCCTAAGGATCCAGGGACACCATGGAAGGCCTGTCCCCGCACTGCCCTGCAGCGTCAGGTGCCACGCAGTCTACCTCCTCCTCTTTGCTCTTCCCACTTGCCCAGAAGTAGGTGGAGGGTGCAGCTGCCCTGCAGCTAGTGTGGTCCTGACAAAGCACAGCATCAACAGTGCTTTGGACATCTCAACCCTGGCGCCAGCCCTCGTCCTCAGGGCTGGAGTAAGTGTCCTGTGTTACACAGGAGTCCTGAGACAGGACCCTTCCTGTGGCCTTGTGGACCACAACCTGTGGATCCGCCCTTTCTCCAAATGAACCAGGCTCGCACTTCTCTCTCTCTCTCTCTCTCTCTCTCTCGGCCACTCCTGGACACTCCAGAGCCAGTCTAAGGGTGCAGAAGAGGGAGGGGATTTCCAGTCCAGCCTGGAGCTGCTCAGGGCCTGTACTGGAAGCTCGAGCCAACCTAAGTACGCTCAGCATGCTCCCGCTTGTGCTGGGCCTCAGCCAGCCCTCTGTACTCGAGCAAAAAGACATCTTTCTACGAGAAATGGTCTTTTTATGAGAAAAGGAGAAAGAGGGAAAGAGAAAAAGAAGTGTGGAGAGTGTTTCCGGCCATGGGAGGATCATTCACAGACCAGTACTGTGATGAATTAGGCAGAGATGAGGCCACCACACGTGGCTTAAGTTTCCTTTAAAATTTCTTTAGCCTTGGCAGCTAGTGAGGAGGGAATGCCAGCAGCTGAATGGATCTGCTCTTCTTGTGTACACTTCGCGGCCACTCTCTCCTGTTTGGGTAGATGTCATGCCTGACATTCTTCAGGGCGAACAGAGTTTGAGCTGGGAAATATATACGCTGAGCACAGGCCAGCAGGCCTCCTGCCCAGATTCCAGATGTGCCCACTCCTCCTGCTGTCACAGTCATTCAGCTGCCAACAGCCAGTCCTGGGCCCCAGCAAGGGCCACACCTTGGGCACATCATGGACATCTTGAAATACATTTCTCATTTCAGTCTCAAAGAGTGAGTCCAGGAAAAGCTGAGCTGTGCACATGTTTGTCACTCAGCAAACCTTTAGGACTTACAGTGCTAAAGCCATCCTCTACATCAGGATGTTTTGCTTTATTTTTCAGACAGTTTCACTAAGTAGTTCAAGCTCTTCTTGAACTCACTGTGTAGACCAATCTGGCTTCAAACTTGTAGTTACCTTGGCCTCCTGAGTGCTGGGATTTCAGCCATGTGCCACCATACCTGGCTATGGCAGGATTTCTGTTAACACCTGTGACACCTGGGCTTTTCTTTTTGAAATTTACTGTATGTTTGCGACACATACTGATTACACTCACTTTGTGCGACTGACATAAACACATCACATCTTGATCAGTTTTATCTCTCCTTCCCCAGGTGGTCTTCCTCTTTATCTGTTTAACATGTCTCTTCTATTTTGTTCTTTAAATTATTTTTGCTTTGTGTTTCTCGTAGTAGAGAAACTATGCAATAAATGACTTAATTCATTTAGTATGGTAGTGGATCTAAAGGCCCACAAAGGTCTCTCACCACCTTGCCAGCATTTGTTGCTTTTGGAGCTCTTGATGATAGGGATCCTTCTCAGAGTAAGGTAGAGCTCAGTGTTGTTATGATTTGCATTACTCTAACGGTCAAAGAGGCCAAACACTCTTCACGTGTTTACTGGCTATTTGAACTTCTGAGAAGTGTCTGTTTATTTCAACTGGACTTTTTTTTTTTTAAACTAGGTCTTTCATTTTGGGGGGTCTAATTTTTTAATATTCTAGATATTAGTCCTCTTTCTGGAGAGTAGCTGGCAACATTTTTTCCTATTCTGTGGGCTGATCCTGTTGGTTCTTTCCTTTGCTGTGTAGAAGCTTTTCAACTGACATGATCCCATTTGTCGACTCTTGGTTTTATGTCTTGTGCAACTAGGGTTCTGCTCAGGAAGTTTTTGTCTGTGTCTATCTCTGAAGAGTTTTATCAATTTTTTCTTCCAGTAGATTCAGTGTTTATGTTTTTATTGGATTTTAGGAGAGGGGGAGAGATACAAATCTAGACTAATTTTTCTGCATGTTGGTAAGATGTATTCTCAGCACCATTTGTTAAAGAACCTATTTTTTCTCTTGCACACGCTATTGGCTCCTTTGTCAAAAAACTGGATGCCTGAAGGTGTCTGAGGTTGTTTCTACACCCTTTATTCTATTGATCAGCATGTTTGTTTTTGTAGCAGTCCTACACTGTTTTTATTACTGGTGGTGTTGGTGTGTAATATGTAGTCTGTGACTGTGATGCTACCTGGCTCAGGTTGTTGTTCAGAAATGCTTTGGCTATTCTGGATTTCTTCTGGTTCCATATACATTTTAGAATTTTTTTTAGATTTTAGGTTTTTTTCAGTGGGAAAAAGTCGTTAACAGTTTAACTGGGACTGCATTAAATCTATGTATCATTTTTGGTGATATAGTCATTTGGATAATATTGGTTCTATCTATCCAAGAATACAAGATATTTTTCCATTTTTTAATGTCCTCTATCTCTTTTTTCAGAGCAATATTGTGGTTTTTTTTTAAAATTTTGTTTTGTTTTGAGATAGGGTCTCACTTTTGTAGTTCAGGCTGGCCATGAACTCAGCCTTGAACTCACAGCAGTCCTCCTCCCTCGGGCTCCCACATGCTGGGATTACAGATGTGAGC
Source organism: Petromus typicus (assembly GCA_004026965.1). Taxonomy (NCBI): domain Eukaryota; kingdom Metazoa; phylum Chordata; class Mammalia; order Rodentia; family Petromuridae; genus Petromus; species Petromus typicus. The sequence goes on along the minus strand of PVIR01002337.1, from coordinate 54,919 downwards.
CACCAAGCCCTGCCTGGCACTGTGGTATGTGGTTTTGATTGCTGGTGGGTGTGAGTCTCCACCCCCTGCATTGTTGTGTGTGGTTACCAAGATCGAACCTGGGTCCTTGCACTTGAAAGGCAGGCGCCGGAACTGCTGAGCTAAATCCCTGGCCTGAGAGCAATACTGTTTGTAGGTCTTTTATTTCCTGGGTTAGGTCAATTCCTAGAGAGTTAATTTTTTGAAGCTACTGTGAATGATTGTTTTCCTCTTTTCTTTGTCAGTGGGTTTGTTCTTAGTGACATGAATGCTATTGAGTTTTATTTCGTATCTTGCCACTTTGCTAAATTTGTTTTCAGTTTTAATAGTCTTTTTAGAGTTTTGGATTTTTGGGGGGAGGGATTTTTTATGTGAAAGATTGAGTCATCTGCAAATAATGATCATTTGGCTTCCTTCATTCCTATTTGAATTCTTTTGTTTCTTTCTCTTGCCTGATTGCTCTGGCTAAGTTTTGAGTAGTATTTAGAACAGGAGCAGTGGCAGTGCATGCTCTAGTCTTCTTCCTGAAGTGAGCGGGGAAGCTTTCTGTTTTTCATTAGCATGATGCTGGCAGTGGTTTGTCATAAATAGCTTTTATTGGTTTAAGGTAAAGTTCACCTGTACCTATTTTCATCAAGGTTTTTATCATGAATAGATGCTGGATTTTGTCAAAGGCCTTTTCTGCATCTATTGATTTCTCTTTATGTGATGTATTTCATTTATTGATTTACATATGTTGAATCATCCTTGCATCCCTGAGATAAAGCTGATGTGGTCATGACATATGATCTTCTTAACAATTTATTATATTCTATTTGCATGTATCTTATTGAGGATTTTTTTTTTGCATCTATTTTCAGCAAATTGGCCTGTTGATTTCTTTTCCTTCCTTCCTTCCTCCCTTCCTTGTTTAGTCTTTGTTTGGTTTTGGTACCAGAGTAACACCAGCTTCAAGGAATGAGTTCAGCAGTGGTTCTTCCTTTCAGTTTCACAGATGAACTTGAGGATTGGCAATGATTCTTCCTACAAGTTGTAGTAAAATTTGGTGGTGAATCTGCTGGGTCTTGGACTTTTCTTGTTTGGTAGGTTTCATGGCTCATATCTAGATGCCTCTCCCAAGCTTCATGTGGTCATTGGTGGGGTTTTGGGGTGTGAGTGGATCATGGGTGTGCAGTGAAACAGCTGATCCACCTTCTGGTTTAAACTCGTTCTGGCTGTGGATGATGGATTTACTGAAGAGGAAAGATCCACTCCAGGTGTGATGGCACCAATAGGCTTGTAGCCTGGATGGACTATACAGGGAAAGATAAGAGATGAGCTTGCTTCTCTTGTCTCCCCTGACATGGACTGTTTGTCCTCATGGCAATCCCCTCTGCCATGCTGCCCACCTTGGATTCAGCTCACCATTGTCTGAGGCCTCTACAAACTGTGAGTTAAAATAAACCTTTTCTCCATTAACATGTGGATGTTGGGTATTTTGTCCCAGCAATGAGAAAGTAATTAAGACAATAGAATTTTTATTACTTTTTCAATGTAACTGACTCTTATTGATGTGTACAGGGTTTTTACATCTTGCTTAAGTTTTGATAATTCATATGGGTCAAGGAATTCACCCATTTCTTCTACATTTTCCAATTTACCAGAATACAGGTTTCCAAAGTACTTTTTTATAATCTTCTGGATTTCAGCGGTGTCCAGGGTGGCTTCTCCTTTTTCATTTCCAATTACATTGATGTGGGTCTTTTCATTGCTCCTTTGATAAGTCTGGCTAAGCATATATCAAGTTTCTTTATGCTTGCAAAGAACCAAAGTGGGTCACATTTTGTTTGGGGGACCTGTGACTTTCAGGAGCTTAGGAGCGTCCTTGGCTTCTGCCCTGGAGGGCCCTGTAGCACACTTTCCATCTTATGGGCAACCAAAAGTATTTACAGATGCTGCCAAATATCTCCAGGGGGCAGAGTCGCCCCTGGGCAGAAACCACTGTTCTCTGTGGATGAACCCAAAGAATCTTCCCTAAGAGGCAGATCTGTCAGTGTCCTCATCTTACAGAGTAAGGAAACTGGCCTGGAAAGGTGAACCAGCTCACCTTGTCCAGAATCACACAGCCGGTGTGACAGTCAGGACAAGAACTCAGACAGTCCTACTCCTGAACCTGGCATGTGACTCTTCTCAAGTGGGACTCCATGGTAAAGGACATCATTGGGGCGGTACAGCTGGTTGTTGGGGCCTTGAGGTGTCCCTTTTGAGTTGGGTCCATCTACTACATGACTACAGTACATGACAATGTCCATAAATATCAGTGGATCCTCACCCCATCCTCCTCCTTTTCTTCATGATGCTTCCCTTAGATTGTCCACTGTCCCCCCTCTGGTGTGGAGGAGCCTTAGTAACAGAAGGTTGGTAAGAACCTAATAACATCTGGGTGTGGTGGTACATACTCATAATTCAGCTACTCAAGGACGAGGCAGGACCATCACAAGTTTGAGAGCAGCCTAGGCAATCTGAAGAGAGCTTATCTCAAAAATATATTTTTAGCTCAGTAATAGCCTAGCATGAGCAATGCTCTGGGTTCATTCTTCAGTACTGAGAAAAAAACATGAAAAAACAAACAAACAAAACCTACTAGCAATTACTTAGAGCTTGACAATCACTTCTGTAACTTTATGAGCCAATCTCTCTCATGCACTCATGACCCAGTAAAATTCCAGGGCATTTTTTGTTGTTGTTGTTGTTGTTGTTTTGAGACAGGGTCTCACTTTGTAGTTGAGGTTGGCCCTGAGCTCAGTCTCAAACTCAAATCACAGCAATCCTCCTGCCTCTGCCTCCCGAGTGCTGGGATTACAGGCGTGAGCCACCACGCCCGGCACTGTGCTATGTGGTACTGGTTGCTGCTGGGCATGAGTCTCCACGCCCAGTATTGTATGTGGTTACTGAGGATCGAACCTGGGTCCTTGCGCTTGCAAGACAGGGGCTGGAACCACTAAGCTAAATCCCTGGCTGCAGGGCTTTTATAATACTCACTTAATACTAGCACAAGCCTCTGAAGTAGGGCTATGAGTATCTCCATGACACAAATGGGCAAACTAAGGCACTGGGTGGGCAAGCAATTGGCCCAAGTTCACATTGCCAGAAGGTGTCAGAGGCTGTATTCTTCACTACTATGTTGAACTGCCTCTAAGTAGTATTTGCTAAGGTCAGTGAATGCATTTAATTTCTCACGAACACTGTCAGGTGGATATTATCATCCCTGTTTTACATATTTGGAAATGAAGCCCCCAAAGCTTACTGCTCAGGTTCCAGAGCTTGAGAGGAGTAACCCTGAGGACTCTGGTTCATCAGTGGCTGGTGCCCCCTGTGGACCCTGGGGAATCTCAGTCACCTCATTATTTCTTTCCAGCTCCTTGACCAAGGATCACAAGCCCATTTCACAGGAGACACAGATGACAAGGAAGGCAACTTGCAAAGGCAGCTGGACCTGGGTCTGTGGGAGCCCGAGGTGGGTTCTTCCCCTGCCCCACACAGGATCCTGATACTGTGGTAGTCGGTCCTTCCTGACGGCCTCAGGCCCGGCCCCTACTCACTTCCCCTGTTTATTCGGTCTCTTCACTCATACCAAAGGGGACAGTCCAAAATGGCAGTTCCAGGTGGTGAGACAGATGGCGAGGCAGGGGCCTGCAGGGTTGCAGGCAAACCTTTCACCTCAGGGTCACCAGCTCGGCTCCACAGGTCGCCTGCAGGCGCTGTTCTCTTATGACAGCTGCAGGATCTCACCCAGGACAGGCCTGAGGTACTCAGGCACGGTCAGCAGGGACAGCTGGCCACAGCCCCGAGGGCCACCAGCTGTCTGCAGCTCTCCACACTCGTATCTCAGCACCTCACTGCGTTGCCCTCCCAGAGTCCTTTGCTTGGTCCTGACCACCCTCACAGAACAAAACATTTAACTGCTTGGATGCAAGAGGCTGGGGGACTTGGACCTGAGTGTTGGCTGGCTGGGTGACCTCTGTACCTGTTCTTTGTATCTATTTTTTGTTTGCTATGTTTTGAGATGGTGATTTTCTAAGTTGCCCTGGTTGGCCTTGAACTTGTGATCCTCCCACTCTAATTGCCTGAGGAGCAGGCAATTGAGGAGCAGAACTCCAGCAGAACACCATACTCAGCTTGACTTTTCCTGCCATCATCCAAGTCTTGAATCTGTTTCCATAGCTGTGTGGCCATAGTATCTACTGCTACTATTATTGTCACTTATTTTTTTCCTAGTAATAGTAGTGATAGCAGAGTGGGAACGAAAGCTTTGGGTCCAGCGCCTAGGCTCTGAAACCTGGCTCCTCACTCTGGGCTTCTGTGCTCTTATCTGTGAACCTATTCACCAAGACACTGATCTTGAGGGCCATCAGGGCAATTATACTGTCCTGAGTACTTACTATTGACTAGTTGTGTCCCTGTAATTAATATATGTTATCTTATTTTACTTTCCCCGCAACTTAATGATATACCCATTTTATAGATGGTAAACTGAGTCTTAGGGAGATTAGGTGACTTGCCCAAGCTTGCAGCAATAAGTGGAACAACTCAATTGTGGTAAATTTCTAAGGGATAGGCAAATCCATCATGGAGGGAAGAGGGCAAGAGTTTCTGCTGTACCACCTGTCAGATTCTTACAAACAGATGTAGGAAACAAAGAACTCCAGTTTCTAAGAATATCAGTCTGTGTCTTCATAGCAAGCTTCTGGTGTAAACAAATTAGTTTCTGTGGTAAGGATTTACAGTTAAGTTGTTCTCTTTCCCTGGGAGATGCATGTATTAGTCAAGATCAGTTCTAGGATAATTAACAGAAAATTTATCTCAATTTGGTTCAAATTAAATGGGGGAACATAACTGGAAACCTTAGGAATAGTTTCAGATGCAGGTTAACCAAAGGATTTTTTTTAAAAGACAAAAACTTTATCTCTCCCTCTTCTTTTGTTTCTCTCCTTCCTGTCTTCTCTCTGTCTGTTCCTCTCTGTCTATCTCTTAGTTTTGTTTTCTCTCATGTTGGCTTACTTCCCTGACAACCACTCCCCAATGCTATTGGCAAAGATGCTTTAGACCTTCAACTTGACCCTAGTGTCTGATAGCTTTTCTCTAATAATACCAGTTACTGTCCAGAAATTATTCTGATTGGCTCAGCTTGTGTCATGTGCCCATCCCAGAACCAATCACTGTCCCCAGGGTGATGCTATGCACTCATTGGTGGGATAAAAGTCACATGACCATTCCTGTTGGAAGCTGGGATCAGCCTCTCTTACACTAGGTGGATTTAGGGTGGAGATGAGATGTTTCCTAAAAAGATAATCAAGGTGTTTTTATGTCAGAGAGTGGGGTGACTCCAGACTGGTAGTAGCCTGCCACCTAGCAAATAGTAAGCCCACAAGAAATAGTTGTAGAATGAATCAATGATTGGGTTGATTTTCTATGTGGTTTGCTTCTCTTGGTTTTGAAGACATCTTCTGTTAACTTATGTGGCTAGAAAAATCTCTTTGGTGTTCAAGAATTCCAAATTGCCTTTCTGGAAGTATGTATGTTCTGAAAGGTTGGATTAAAGAGAAAAAAAATCATAATGAGGAAATGTTTGTCCTAGACTCTCCAGCCAGAAACCCAGGATGAAGCAGACAATTATAGGTTCCTGCTGCAAACAACAGAACCACTCTCTAGACTGGCTTTCCAGTGTATGAGGCAGAAAATTGCCCCAATCCTCAAACAAAAGTCTGCGTAAGATAATAGCAACTATCTCCTACCAAAGGTATCCATGATCTCAAACTGTCCTCACTCACTGGGTTATGTAATTCATTTCATCCCTTCGACAACTTTGGAAACTAGTACTGCTATTCTTTCTATTGTACCAGTGAGGTTCAGACAAGTGACGTAACTCACCAAGGTCATACTACTTAGCAAGCCATGACTCAGCCTCCAATCAAATCCTTGTATATTAAAAATCCATGACAATTATAAACTCACACTCTATGAAGTTCCTCTCCCAGATCCATGTACGCATTCCACTCCAGAGTCCCAATGAACAGGGAACTTTTTTTCCTCTTCTGAAACGTGAGTTCAATAGGCCTGTACTTTTATAAACACAAAGGGATTTATTACTTTCCAATCAAATTGCTCCAGGGCACTCTTGTCTGTTTCTTCAGAGGGCAAGACTGTCATAAATTAAAAGGGCTCCCATTCCAGCTGGCACTTAGCCGGGCCACTTAAAATCACTTTGGACTTTGCCCTCAACTGACCTTCCCAGCCACTTTCCAGGCATCACTGCTTCCGGGACCAGAGTGGGGAGGATCATAAGAGCTTTGCTCTTGTAAGCGGAGCCACAAATTACTCTGAACATGAGGGAGAAGAGAAACCTCCAAGTCACAAAGCCAGACAGAGTTGCATTCTGGGAGCTAAAGAATCGTCAGAAGAAGGGAGGATGCCCCTCTGGTCATCATGGGAGGGAGGGATAAGGGGGAGGAGCCAGCCCCCTTTCCTGCCCTGCTTGGAGAGGGCACTTGATCGCTGTCATCAACGAATGGCACTCCATCCCCCCCCAGGGAACACTAATATCCACACCTTTTAGGAAAAGGGCACCCTATGACAGGTGACAGGTCCCTTGGTACACAAATCAGGTGCCATCATTTTCTCTCAGACTGTCTAATGCAATGATGATACTAATAATAGCCTTCAGCCCGTACATAGCCACAGTCCCAATGACCACTGTTATCCCCACCATTACTAATACACTACTATTACTAAACAACATAGCATAAGTTATACCACTACACCATACTAATATAACAGTCATATGCTACTACGTAATGTTATAAATAGCAATATTTATTCACTTGACACTGAGAACTTACCAAGTGCCAGGAGTTCTTTCAAGTACTAAAAATGATATAATTGGCAAGATAGCCCTGTAAACAAGTACTGAGACTGGCCTTGTTTTTCCGGATGGGAATTCTGAGGTGCTGAGAGGTGACACCATTTGACCAAAGTCACATGGCCATCACAGGGCTGACCACTCCACCAAGGTATGTCCCATCATGGTGGTCCCTATTTCCCAAAGAAAACAAACATGGGAAGGAGAGGCATCTCAAGGACAATCACAGTGATGATAGTGATCATTATCATGAATGACATCTTCACTGTTTTTTGAGCACTTCACAAGCAGTGCTCTCTCTAATCCTGAGAATGACTCCTTGAGGTAGGTGTCATCACAAACCCATTTAGCACAGGAGACGAAGTCCTCGAGATGTGGTCACACAGCCAGGACCCAGGGCAGCCCAGATTCAAATCCACCCTGTGCCAACAGACGCTTCATAATTGTTGTCCCCAGCTGCCCTAACGGAGCAGCAACAGAAGCACAGAAACTGCCTTCTGTGTAGTCAAGGGCCAGCTCTGAGGGGAGCCGAGGCAGGGGACAGGGGCTCTGCACCCAGGTGAGCCTTGCCCTCTCCTGCCTGGACGGGACACTGGCCTCCCCATGGCCTCCATGCAGCCTCCCTGCCCCCGATACAGCGTCTCCAGTCTGGTTTCCTATCATTGCCTGAGGGTATTATTAAAATACAGTCAGGGACTTTCTTTATTTACATAGTGAATATGTTTTGTTTGAATGAACATATTCGGAAACAAATCAGACTCTCCCTTTCCTTTTTCAATCAGTTCACATTCAAGGATTTTGGTCATCTGGCGCTGGCTCCATTCTCCAGCCCATCTTGCTCCAGGATGCTCCTGTGCTCCACTCCGTCAGCTCCTTTTAGGTTCTCTGAGCTTGTCATTTCACACCTCTGGGCCATTGTTCGTGCTGTTCCTACTGCCTAACGCTCCTGTCCTGTGTCTGAGCTTTCTCAGCCCACTCATGATCCCAGATTCAGCCCAGAAATCAGGCTCTTCTGAGCTGCCTTCCCTGTGGACACCTGCAGTCTACACCTGCCCGGCATCTGTCTCCTCTTCTCTACCAGCGTCCCACCTGGCCATTGGAGGACCCCATGTTGTCCACCTTCTATCCATGGCCTTTGGGTAGAGCTGACAGACCCAAGTCCCTCAGCACTGTGTGGGAAGAGGTAGGCATGCATCCCAAACCCAGTCAACCAGAGCCTGGCACTATCCCTGGGCGTCACACTGCTGCAGGGCCAAGTGGATCAGGGAGTCAAGCTTGTGACTGCAGAGGAGCGGTCAGAACAAGGAGGCCTCTGTCCACTGCACTGATCGGTCCTTGGGACTGTGGCTGCCTCAAGTGAGTGGAATCAACACAGAAGGAAATGGGGCCAGAAAGACGGGATGAAGATGAGACAGGAGAGAGAGAGACCTCTTTACGTGGCCTGGACACACAGACAGCTAGGCCTAAAGAAGGACTTTTCCATTCTGGGAGCAAATTCCATCTCTTTCTTTTGGTTTCATTTATTTTGAGGTTTCTGTCCACAATGGCCACATAAGCCAGGTCAACCAAGTGCCCTGGAATCTTTGCTGGGACGTGGCCAATAGCAGTTCCTCAAGGAACTGTGGCCAGGTGGGCTTCACCTATCTCCCTGGCTCTAGGGAAACAGAGGTCTCTTCACTTTGCACCGTCTTGGGAACCGCTGTGGACTAGAAAACCACTTAGCTGGGATGACGGCCAACCACAGAGTGACCGACTGGTTTGGTGCCACCCTGCAGGACCCGGATGCAGGATCTGACACCAAGTTGATCCTGCCTGTGGTGCTGGAGAGAACTAACCTGTCTAACGTAATAGGTATGCTGGCTTCTTACAGGGCCAGATCTGGGGAGCTGTGGCCAGCTGACCTGGTAGCTGTCCCTGTAGCTGTGAGCTGGGGGCTATGAGCACTTGGTCCACACTGGTCTCTTTGGACCTAGTGTGTCCCTTCCTCCAGGACGCTCTGAGAGAGCGTCCTTTCCTGTAGCCATGAGCTAACATGGAGGGAGTTGCGGCCCCTGCTTAACACTGGGTCAAGTACTTGGTGGCTTCTCAGGTTTCTGCCTCAAAGGGGCCTAGCCCAAGGGCCATTCGCCCCATTCTGAAGGGGCTGATGCTGAGGTTCATGGTTATCCTTGGCTGGTCCTGTTCCACCTGCTAGGGCTCTGGAGGGGCTCAAAGGAGGGTCGTAGTTACTCATACGGTGCTTGGAAGGCGGGTGGGGGGTGCAGCTGGAGGAGAGGTGTGCAGACAAAGCTCACATCCGGCCGATGTGTAGGACCCCAAAGGAGGCTCACAGAGGGGCTGGGTGTGATACGAAAGGCGTTCAGATCACTCATTCCACCCCCGAAGTTCCCCAGGGCCCCACTGGGCACACCAGGCAGCCCAAGACGGCCCTGTGGTTTTCTGGTTGTGGAGCTGGCACCCTGAGCCATGTCAGGGGCTGCTCAATCACAGCACCGAGGACGGAGTGTTCGAGCTATTTGCAGCCACAAGAATTGATGTCTTCCATGTGCCAAGGCATTTCCCTGACTCCCCAGGGACTCCTGTTGGTGGGGGAGGTGAGTGCTAGGTCAGCCTGGACAGTTCTTCCTTGGGCCCTGAGGCCAACTGTGTCTCCTCCTGCAGCTGGAGGCCGGAGGCAACAGCTCAGTGTTCAGCCAAAGACTGACCTAAATTACAACTCCAGGGCTGACTGCAAAGAAGCAGAGGCAGCTGCCCGCAAGACAGAGCCCTGGGGGACATCCTTGGTGACCGTGTGCCAGGTCTGAGTAAGGGAAATGGACTTGAAAGTTCACAAACAGAAACAGTAGCTCATCTTTGCAGACACTGTGCATCTCTCTGCTAAATGCTATTACTCAGCCCCGGGCTCCTTTAGTCCTCATGCCAACCCTGCCAAGAGCCAGCAGCATTTGCTCCATTTTACAGAGAAGAAAACTGAGGAGCAGAGAGGTGGAATATGTGCTAGGGCTTCTGAGGTCGTAAGTGGGAGGCATAAGTGGGTGTCGAATGGAGGCACTTTGCTTGAGGGTCCATACTCCCGGCTATAACACTTGTAACCTGCTTTCAAAGCCAAGGACGCCCAGGCCCTCCTCTGAGATACTCTGTTAGGATAAAAAAGCAGACACAAGTCTAGTTTCACTACTCACCTGAGGCTAACCATGAGGTCTGGGCCTGGGTTTTCCTAGCTGGTTTTCAAGTTCAGGATATAAAATTTGGCGTGATTCTCAGCTCTGCTACTACTAAAGGTGTGATGCCCCTCTTTCGGTTTCTTCCTCCATAAAGGGGACATCATGACAGCAGGAAGGGGAAATAAAAGGTAACAGAAGGAGTAGAGATTTAGCTCAGGGGTTCCAGCGCCTGCCTGGCAAGTGCAAGGTCCTGAGTTCACATATCACAGTGCAAGGCGTGGTGGCTTACGCCTGTAATCCCAGCACCAGGGAGGCAGAGGCAGAAGGATTGCTGTGAGTTCAAGGCTGAGTTCAAGACCAGCCTGAATTACAAATCGAGATCCTGTCTCAAAAAAGAAAAGACAAGCAAGAGAAGGGGCTGGGGATTTGGGTTTGGTGGTACCGTGGCTATCTTGAAAGCACAAGGTCCTCAGTTTGATCCCTGGTACTAGAAAAAAAAAAAAAAAAGAAAAAAGAAAGAAAAGAAAAAACCCAGAAATCAAACCAGGATGCCCTTTTTTGTCATCCTTATTCTTTCCCAGGTATCTTCTGGTCCTTTCTGTAAACACACACACACACACACACACACACACACACACACACACACACACACACAGACACACATACCTCTCCCATCTCCTCACCTGGGCGGGGGAGGGACACCTGGGCACCAGAGTGTGACCCGGCCGACTTGGATTATCAGTGACATACCGCAGCAGTCCCCTCATGCTCTGAGTCTGCTTCCTCATTGCTAACGTGACATTAATTCAAGAAAATAATATTTAAAAGCTCTTAGCACCACTTAGCTATTATCACTGACCTTTTATTTTCAAGCAGTTTTACATTTAGTTTCAAGCCCCAAAAGTACCTGTGAATCACTTAAACATTCATGGAATGGGTCATTAGGAGAAATCTCACCTCCAGCCCAGCTCTCTGGGGACCACCACTGTCATCTTGCTAACTGTTCCCTCCCGATCGTTAACTCCACATTTTAAAATAATATGCTGACATAGCCGTTCCACTGTGTGTCAGTTTGGGGCTCGGTTTTATACTCCCTCTGCCTATCCCCTTTCAGCCAAATCAGAAACATATTTTCCTAGAATCACAAAATCTTAAGGGAAAAGATTTGGACACTGTCTACCCGAGATACTTCCAACCTTGATATTTACACACTGTTCATTTTAGAAAGGACTTGTGAACACCCCGTGCAGGCAGGGCATCACACAGGGAGGGGGCTCCAAGGGCAGGTCTTTCTGAAAGATCCATTTCACCTCTCAGGTTTAAAACGCATACTCGGTCTCTTTGTTTTCAGCTCACTATGGATGCTGTGGGGACAGGTACAGAGCAGTCCCTGAAACAGCCCAGGCTCGGACCCTGCTTCTGGGCCTAGGCCGGAAGGCTCTGCTTGGATGCTCCTGGGGACACTCCACTCACTACTGCACAAGGCAGCCTCCTCAGGCCGTGCTAACTAGCGTGGAGTTGGAACGGTCCTTGCAGCCTTCTATCACCTGGCCTTCCTTTATCCCTGAGAATTGTAATTTCCTCAAAAAGCACCCTTCTCTCAACCCGTGAACTTTTTTCCACATCCTTCGGGATCACTGAAGATCAGTACACGATTTCACTCTGCTCCTTCCAGCTCCAGGTGCGATTCTCCACCAAATAAACCTGGCTCCTTCTGAGGAGCTTCCAAAACCTATAGGTATCCAGGCCCTTCAAGAGTTAGCTTTGCCTGCCCTCATCTCCTCTCAGCTTTAAGGGAAAACTCAAAGGAATTTTTTTTAACACAACTTATTTGTGATGGCAAAGCACGTCTTGAGGCCGTGCCCGGCCCTTAGCTCTCGGAGCCTGCTCCAAGCCCTCAGAAACAATGCTTCCATTTTGCTATTTCCGTGCACTTTTCTCTCCTTATGATAGTCTGCCCTCACTGAAGTAGTTGTTGGCAAAAGGGTCTGCATTTCAAGTAGCCTGGGTGGGAGACCAGGCCCGGGACACAATGTGCTCTTGTTGGAGGAGAGAATTTACATGTTGTTCAGGAGTAGAGGCCTCATCAGCACGGCGCCACTTCCGGGCCACACAACTTTCTAGAACCCTGTGCCGAAAGCCACTCACAGTCACCTGCCACAGCAGCAGAGGAGGAGAGGAGGATGTCACAGGGAGACCGGTTTCCCACAGCACACCACCATACCAAGTGCTGGAGAAGGTGCGCATCGGCGGAAGTGTCCCTCACCACACAAACTCATCCTTCCAGCAGCTCCCTAAGGGCGCCCAAGCCAGAGGCTGGGATGGGCTCAGGCTCTGGACTCAGCCTCGGCTTCACATTCTAACTGCTTCTAACTGGCCGCCTAAGGGACTGAGCCCCTCTGAACTTCAGTCTCTTCTCTAGAAGAGGGACTACTGTACTAAGCTCTCAGGGCTCGAGTGAGGATGACATGAGAATTAGAAGGTGCTTGTCTCCTTGCTTGGCGCTTAGCGGTGTTCAGTAAATGGCAGCAGACATTACTACTCCCATCCCATTCACGAAGGAGTTAAGTCAGGTTCACAAGGTTTAAGACTGGCAGAGGCAGGTCTTGAAAGTCCAGAGACTCATGCCTGCAGCGGACATGGCTGAGAGTTTCTATTCCCACTTCTGCATTTTTTCAAACTCAGGTTCCCAAACTCATTGGACAGAACTGCCTCCAAGCAGTTCAAATCCTGCCTCCTCCACTGCAGGGCTGAGGCCAGGAAGACAGCTGACCTGCCAGCTCAGTCCCCACTTGTGAATCAGGATCCTCTAGGATCAGAAGAGAGCATGAGGGCAGGGACCCACGCACCACAAATGCTGGGGACCCACACAGCGTTGCCCTGTTTTTGCTGTTTGTAATGGCTGAGTGTTCATTGCAAAGTCTACCTTCCATACTGCCTCACTGGACTCTCACAAACCCTAGGAGACAGGAACCTTAAACACACCCATTTAATAGGTGACAAAACTTACAAGGTTAAAGAGTTAAGTGACTTGCCCAAGGTCAGAGCTTAAACAAGGACCCTTAGGGGAGTGAATTCAGTTCTGAAATTGTAGCACTTGATCTGTATTATTCATGAGCCATGCATTGTCTAAGACCTCTGTCATTATAAATAAGACCACAGTGAAACCTGTGTCCACACGCTAGTCTACTGGTAGTGAGTTCCTAGGGGTGGGATCGTGAGATCCCTGGGACTCGGACAAGCACCACACTGCCCTCCACGGGGCCATTACCCACACCCTCTCTAGCAGAGGACCTTAGCAAGCTTTGGGACTACTGTCAATTTTATGGGCAGTTTTAATGACATGTCTCTGATTTTATAAGAGTGAACATCTGCAATTTCCTTTTTTGGTGAATTGCCTGTTCCTATTTTTCATGCACTTCTCTAACAGATTCTGATATATATATATATATATATATATATATATATATATATATATATATATTTTTTTTTTTTTTTTTTTTAACCACTTCTAGGAACACTCTTGTGTGTGACACAAGCCTCTTCTCTGGGATATGAGCTGCAAATACTTATCCTTGCTTCCCTGCTGTGTCTTCTCATGTTGCAGATATTGCTTATACCTTGCAGAAGTGCTTTATTTTCACACAGGGCCAACCATCCCCTTTTTCTTTCTCTGTCTTTCTTTTCAAATGGGCCTCTGTTAGGGGCTGAATTTTGTTTCTCCAAAACACAGGTTGAAATCCTTGTCCTTGAAAACTTTGGATGTGCCCCTATTTGGAAACAGGGTCGCTGAAGATGTACATGTGAAGTCATGCCGCAGCTAGGCAGACTCTCAACTCTCAATATGACCAGGATCCTTGTAAAACTGCCACACACAGGGACAAAGAGACAACAGGGACAGAGACTGGAGCGACACTGTTACCAGCCCAAGAGTGCCAAGGACAGTTGCTGCCACCAGAAGGCAAAGAAAGCTTCTAGCCAGTCTCAGAGGCAGACAGCCTTGTACATACCTTGACTGTAGACTTATAGACTCAGAGAAAGCACAAATGTGTGGTTTAAAGTCACCAAATTTGTGGCTTCATAGAGCAGCCCCAAGAGGCCAAGACAGGCCATATAAGGTGGAATTCTAGCTTGGCAGAGCTGCACCTCATTTCTCTGAAAACACAGGGGTACACACTGGGCAGAGAGGGCCTGGAAGGGACAAGGGAGATGCCCTAACCAGGGCCTTGCTGGAATGGTAGCATGAAGCAAGTGGAGCACAGATGTGACAGGGGCACCCTGACCCAAACATCGTGACCTTTAGAGGAGTTTTGTTTTGCAGCTGCCCAGCCTCAGGCCTTTCCCCGGCTGCTGAACCCACAGGCCAGGAACACCACAGTGCTCTTTCCCTTTCTACAGTCTTGAAATTTACATCTTATAAAAAAAAAAAAAAAAAAAACCTAAAAATACTTAAAGAGAATGCTTTAAAACTCACAAATATAAGTCACTATCAAGAAATAAAAGGGAACTAAGACCACATGTGATGAACCCTCAGGAAAGCCAGGCAATCTCTGCGGGGCCCACTGCCTGCCCAGTGGCCTTTCATGATGGAGAGACTTAGCAAGCGTTCCGTGTTAAAACCAACCCAGGCCTTCCTTCTGGGGGCCACTAGGGGAGTTAAAAGTTAATGGAAATAAGAATTTAAAGTAGCTGAGTGATTGAATTGCTCCACTAGGTGCCACCCCATGTCACCACATGGAGTGTGCCCGGTCCACTGGGGCAGTAGACGAGCAGACTGCTGGGCACAGTGTGGGTTCTGCATGGACAGTGACAGTGTCAGTCACCTGTCTGCTGCTAGGACAAAACATGCGGCACACATAACTTAAAGGAGGAAGGATTTCTTTAGGCTCACAGTCTCTGAGCTGCAGTCTTAAGTGGCTGGCTCCAAGGCACACAGGCACGGCAGAAGGCAGTGTCAGAGGCTGCCCATTCACGGCAGCCTTGGAGCAAGCAGACAGCAGGGGAAAGGCTGGAGAGGAAGGGCCAGGGACCAGATGCCGACATCCCAGAGGTCATGGCACACGCCATACCCTAAAGTGCTCTTAACCGATTTCCTAGGCACCTTGCAAGTCCATCGAGTTGACGATCAAGATTAACCAACACACTGGCCCGTGCAAGGACAGCACAGACATCTGCTTTCACCCAAGTGTGTTTGCCTTAGTGTTTCACCCACTCTTCACCCCTTGCACTCTACACACACACACATGCACACAATGCATACACAAACACACCAACACGAATATATTATTTCTCCTCTACCAACCATTTGAGAGTAACACACACGACGGACCTTCATGCCTAAATACTCCCCTGTGTATTTCCTAAGGGTAAGGACAGTCTTACATAGTCTCAGGGTCACTATCAACCTCAGTAACTCTAACATGATACCCTGCTTCATCGCATCTACTTTCCCGAGTCCAATCTGTCAGCTGCCCAAGAATGTGTTTTATCACACATCCCGCGCCTGTGTAGGACCCAGTCTAGGTTGAAGAAGGGCAGCCAGCCTGCCTTTCGTCTCGAACATTCCCTCAGTTTTCCTCTTCCTTTTCCTTTTGAAGAGTACGGTGCCTGTGTTGTAACCGGATCAGCCGCACACCAGCTTGTCCACCCTCCAGTCACACTCCACCCAGCGCACTCCATGGTGATGGCTTGTCCTGCTCTGGACATCCTCCTGATGAGGCTGGTACTGGCCACCCAGCTACTGGATTCCCCACTACAGAGTGACCGTTATCTCCCTGAAATTAAGAAGTCCTCTGTGCAGGATCCTCAAGATCCTGCAAAACGCTGCTCCGAATCAGCGCCCTCCATCCACCCCAGACTTAGCCGGCAGGAAAGGTTCTGGACTGAGTCAGTCTTTCCTATCATAGCCGCACGAAGACATAGTGCTCGCCAGCCCCTGCCCTTGGCGTCCTTCCCTAAGCAAGAAAGTGCTCTTTCCTCCTTTATCTATTACTTACATATACTCATGGATTTGTATTTTTTCACTGTCTTGTAATTCACTGCTTGATGCTCTCATCATTCTAAATGAAAGCCTGTAGCCACTGCATTTCAAAATTCCCTGTTTGTTGGGCTACAGGGCCATCTGCGTCTCTGCCAAAGACTGCAGGATGAACTGCAGAGGAGGTAGACTCAGCCTATCCCTCCTCCCCGCATGTCACGATGCCTCAGTGTTTTTCTTCTCATATCCAGAACAGTTCGAGGCATCTACAGTGATGGTGAGAGGTACTTGACAAGGTCTCTCATAGAATTCCTCTTGGGGCTGCTCAGCAAATTGCAGAGCACTCTCCCTTCCCTGGGGAGCAAAAGCTGTTGTCCTTGCACAAAGCTGTTAGGATGCTCCTCTTAGTGGGACAAAGGTCTATGTGCCAACCTTGTTTCACCACTTTTTGGTGTCTCAGATCCCTCCTCAATCAAGTCAAGCCGATGTCTTGCAAAAGTGAGTCCAGCTCCTCCAGAAAGGCTTACAGGAGATCCTCACTATGGGAGGCAGAGGAGCTCAATAAATGAGACACCAAACTAATGTGCTGTGCTAGCAGGTATAACTAGATAATATATGATTGTTAGCTTCAGGAACAGCTATATCCAGGTGCTCCAGTGATGTCAGAGGGAATTTTTTTTGCCTTCTCTCTCGTCTATGTTTTCCTCTGAACTGCCTTTACTCTTAGAAAGATCTTTACTGAACAAGATGGTTATATTCTACTTGTTTAGCAACCCAGGGCAAAGAGGGTACATTTCCCCCAATTCCAAGTTCCTAGAACTGGACCTCCCTCAACTTGTGCCTGAACTGACCTTGGAGGGCAAAGGGGCAGGATGCTGTGACTGCCTGGCTGAGGCCATATGTCTACTCCAGAGCTGGGATGAAGGTAGAGGAAGCAGGACAGGAAGACCAGAAGGTGCCGGGCAGGCAAGATGAAGCATCATGCATGATTGAGACCAGGACTGGACAGGAGAGAAAGTGCATGTGGGGTCCTCCATAAACCGTAACGTGCAGTGCACATTTATGAGGTGGCTATTCCCCAGTCCCACGTAAGTGTCTCTGCCTGTCCGTCTGACCTGCTGGGCCCTGAGCTCTCCTGGGAGGTAGGGCACCAAGTATGTAATGCCCAGCACACTTCCCTGCTCAGGCAGCTGCCCTGCTGACAGCCAGCCATGCGTAGGCATAGCTGGGGCCCCGGCATGGCTGGGGATGTGGCACCTGGATGCCACTGTCAAATAAAATGATTAAAACAGCACGTAAGAAACTTAGCGCCTTTACCACAGAAAGGAAATCAAAGCCTCAGATCATTCTTTAAATGAGGCAATGTGGCTTTAGGGAGCCCTCTCAGTCCACCTCCTTTTCTTAACTTTGCGAGAGACCAGCTGTCACGGCCTGATGTGAACCAGGTACAGTGTTTGGTGCAAATAAGACGGGTCTGTGCAGCACAGAGCTGTGGGTATGAGTCCTGGCTCACCACACTCTACCTGCCAAACCTTCCACCGGCCACATCGCCTTGTGACCCTCAGTTTCTTCAACTGTAGATGGTCATTCCTGGCTGCAGGGTGCACGGACATTGATTGATGCTTCTCAAGCCTGTCCTGTGGGCTGAACCCTGCTGCATGCTGGGAATACAGGCAAAAATGACAGGCCCAGCTCCAGCTGACAAAAGACTGATTACCCAAACGATCTCATGTTTAAGTATTTAATGATAAGTATAAGCGCTCAGAGGAAACTAAGAGATATCACAAGTGCATTGACAAAGTGAGGGATGGGCTGAGCCCCAGGCCAGGAGCAGGCCTGCAAGGGTCAGACTGCGTTGGTCCTTCCTGATTTTCCACGTGTACCAGATACCTGTACTATTATAGATTGTTCTTTAAATGGACTCTTTTCTCCTTAACAATCAACTGCGAGTCACCCATTCATGTATTTTTTGATTATCCCTTTCTTTGTTGCTTAACACATGCTCAAGTGCATACACCAGTAGCAAAAGAAAGTTGTAGAATTTACTCCACACAGCAGAGAGTCTTCACGCCAGAGTCCTGTCTTCTGCTCTCTGGCCCCTCTCTTGAGAAGAAAGTGCCCTCCTTTCTGAGCCTCGGTACCCCAGCTTTTATTTCCACAGCCCCCTGAGAGAGTCCAGAAGGAAGGAAAGTCACACCTAGCTCAGATCACAGTACATCTTAAAAGCAGAATGACAGCGGGGTGGCTGTGGCTCACGGCTCACAGCTCACATTAGGATGAAATGCAGAGTGCTAATCCTGGAGCCAGAGAGGCCTGCTGTTTGGTCTGTCCCAGGGAAATCTCATCAAGGGAGAAGCCATCGCAGCCCCACCCCCACACTTACACATAACCCTGCACAGTCACTCACACACCTCAACGCACTCACACTCGCAGCAGAATGGCTCATGCACCCACACCCACTTACCGCATTCCACATCGACACACTCCTCTGCACACACTCACACGTAGACTCCACTTCTCTCACATATTCACGTGAGCAGAGAAAGATTAAAGTGTTTAAAACTTCTTAATTTAGTTTAATAGCATTTCAAGTTTCAGAGAAATGGGGCAGATTTAGGTCAAATAAGTTAATTCTGCCCTTAAAAAAATAAGTGGAAACTGCAGCCCTGGCCAATGGGGACGGCTGGCAGAGAAAGAGAGGCAAGCTTGGGGCGTAGGGGGGCCGCTCTGTTCAACACGGACATGCTCTGTTCACAGATTAAGTTCACAGAAATTTTCTCCCTTGCCACAAAGGAAAAATGCTCTGTGTCATTAATTTTTAAACAAGCAGCCATTTCTGTTGATCTTTTGTTCCTTTGTTTTTGACAGAGACACAAGTTTAAGAAATATTTGACTTTCCTCTTCACTGCTCCTGAGAGAGTTATCAGGACAAGGTCTTGATGTCCCCTGACCTTGTGTCCCCGTGTCTGGGGACACTAGAGGGATAGGTGGGGACTGTGGCAAACTGATGAGGGCAGACTCTGGGTCAAGGGAGGGTTGTGACTGAGATCCTCAAGTGTCACCAGGCAGGAATGCAGACCTCATTTGGCAGATGTCCCAATGGCCCAAGAGAAGCCAGAAATCTGGTTTTTTATATGGAATCTCCTGATTTTTAAATGCTGGCAACTCACTCAAATCAAAACATCCTCAGGCCAAAGAAAGCACATCTGTGGGGCAGAGGTGGCCACAGGCTGCCTGTTTGTGGCTGGCAAAGAAGGAGAAGGAAACCGGGCTTGGAATCCAGAGGTCTGGGTCTGACCCAGACTCTGACACCAGCTCATCCGTGAGACGGCGCCTCGCCTCCCCGAGCCTCAGTTTCCCTGTCTGTGTAAAGTAAGGACTGGTTGAGACCATCCCCACGCTTTGCCGTCTAGGCCTCTCTGAAAAGCGGTCCCTAGGAAGAGCGACAAAGCCCGGCCATGAAAGGGAGGCATAATTTGACACCGTTTCAAAAACCGGTAATTCAGCCAGAAATGTTTCTCTTCCCCGGCTGAGGTTTTTGGAGGCAGTGGGCGTGCTTTTAAGAAAACACAACACACCGAGTCAGGAATTTCATCAGGAGAAATGTGGCGGCCCTGGGCAGCCTCGCATCTGGGGATCTGCTTGCTGGGAGCACGCGATGTTCTGCTTCCCGTGAATGACAGCCAGGCCAGCAGCCTCCATGGCGGGTACAGCTACACTGGGACCCGGAATGGAGCCACCTGTGCAGGCAAGGTGGCCGCCTGGTAACAAGCGGACACGCAGACAGAGCAAGAACAGGGCAGGCCCGGCCACCTCACTCTCAGCCGTGACGCCCTGCGGCACACTGCCCCCAACCCTGCTTTAAGGGTAAGTTAGAATTGAGCTCATCTTCCCTTTACTTCCCCCCTGGAACAATAAATGTCCTGATATGTCCATCTGTCCCACTGACCAGGGGCCTGGCCCAGTGCTGAGTGCCTCGCGTGTACAATCTGGTTTAACCACAAGGCGCCTCCCTGTGCCCATTAAACAGACCAGAAAACTGAGATACAGGGAGCTGAGGCCACTAAATGGTGAAATCTGGATTTCAGCTGGTCGAGGACAATCAAAGCCCTCCATCTACGAACTCTATACTTTTGTCCGAGTGTCAGTTCTCTGATGGAACTGTAGGTCTCCGGAGGCTCATCCAGGAAGGAGGCTCGTGGTGGGTCCCTTGACCCGTACTGATTTGTTGATGAGCAGGGAGAGGGCCTCAGTGATGCTGTAGGTCCTGTGCAGAGTTTTTGTCCCCATTTCCTCAAAACAAAGAGGAGAAACGCACTGAGCCACAGGCTGAGTGTGCTGGCCCAACACGTGCCACACGGCCCTCATGGACGTGGTATTGCGCCTCTCAGGCTTCCACCACCGCCTCTCGAGGACAGAAGGAGATGGCAGGATTTCTATGTGGCACACGGGGCTCCCACCTGCCTGCCGGCCTGCTCTTTCCGTCGCTGGCCCAACTCAGGAAATGGTGGCTTCTTACCCCAAGACACGCAGGCCGGATCTTGGAATCACCTGGGCCCTCTCTTTGGGTGTCTTAGCAAGCTCCATCAGCTCTGTCTTGAGAGTATGTCCAAAATCTCTGTCTTGAGAGTACGTTCCCCTCAGCCTCGAGTGCTACGGCCCTCAGTCAAGTCAGGATCTCTCATTCCAGGAGCAGCCACCCCATCCGTCTCCCTGGGCCGCCCTTTGCTTCTGCAGTTGGTCTCAGACAGCCAGAGGGATCCAGTCACACCCAACTTGGTCTTGTTCTTCCTCTGCTCAGCGGCTTCCAACCCTCTCAAAGCAGAGGGCAAACATGGGACCAGTGCTCTACATACCCTGTGCCACTTGCTGCAGGTGCCTCCTCTGACTACATCTTGACTTCTCTGCCTTCACCAGCTCCAGCTGCAATGCCCTCCGGCTGCTCTGGGACACCCTGGGCACTACATTCCCTGAGTTTGCTGCGCCCCACGCCGCACAGTTCCAGGGAGCTTCCTGCCAGGGATGTGCTAGAGATACAGACAGCCTGAGAAACAACCATGAAGTGAGCTGAATTTTGTGAACTGTCTGTTGAACCACTAGCTGTTTAAAGTATTTAGACCAGAGTAAGCGGCAGAGCCTTTACTTTCCCGAGAGGCAGTTTCCTAGCAGGCCACAGTAATGACTACTTGATTTTAAATCAAACTCATTTGAATTCTAAAAATTACTCTTCCCTGTTCTATTCCAATACTTTCTGACATCAGAGAGACACACACACATCCTTCCTTGCTGGCATTATTTTCCTCGATGGCACCTGACATTCTGTTACATTAAATTATATTTTCTTGGGTTCTTTTCATTGCTCACATTCTTTCTACCAAAAACTAAAGGTCTCTGGGAGTAGGGACTGTCAGTGTGACTCACAGGCTCTGCTGAGTGCCTAGGACAGTGGCGGCCTCAGGGTAGTGATCAGTAGATCTATGTAGAGTGGATGGAGGGCAGCCAGGAGAGTCACCACTGGAAACTGAATGGACGGCAATTCGGATACTTGACATGGTCTGGAGCCCTGGGGAAAGGCGTGGGGCTCTCTGGAGAGGCGGCAGCAACAAAAAGTACTGGCCTAGGGAAAGACAGTTCTCTACCTGGCTATTCCCGAGAACTGAGTTTCCATAGCAGGCCAGTTACAAGCTGCAAAGGTGTAGCAGGCAACGTTCTGACCTCATCTTGGGGTAACTCACACTCACAACTGCAGCCCACACAGCCTGAGCTACAGGAGACTTCCAGAGACACCCAGAGGTCCTTTGGTCTCTCCACCCAAACCTTGACAAGCCTCAACTGTCACCCATGCTCCCAAATTTATAGGGAAAGTTTTTGAAAGGAGCACTGGCCTAAAAAATTCTGCCAAATTTTTCTTTTAATATGGTTGAATCTCTCATCCAATCCTCTGCTTCTTTCAGGACATCTGAAAGGTGTCTCAGTGCTCTCAGTGGTGGGTAAGCCCACCGCTGACTAAACCAAAGTCAGCAAACTCATGACCTCCGCTGCCACGCTGAGTACAGAGCTAGGACAGGTGTCTCCCCCGCTGCATCTCTCTGTGTCATGGTGGGTGAATGGAACATAGGAACTATGCTTCAGCAGGGGGCCTAGTCCATGCGTGAACATGTGAAATGCCCTCCTATAATACACAGGACAGGACACAACAGCAAAGAATTATACCCCAAATGTTCATAGTGCCAAGATCAAGTGACCTGAACTTACCCAGAGAGAGACGCTTTCTTCGTTTGTTAAATACAAATGACTGACTGGCCTCAGAAATCTGTGGCCACTGCCACCAACCCATTGAGAAAAAGTGACTGACACTGAGCTGGAGGGCTGACAGACAATAGGGAGCAGTGGGGACTATGGTGAACTAGTCCATCCATTCGAAAGGGACAGACATTTCCTAGCTCTAGCCAATGAAAGCCGGTGGAAACGTGGTTAGTGTGCTGACAGAGAGCTCCAAATATTTGAGTGACAATTTAAGCAAAATACCATGAAAAAGATGATGAGGCCTTGAACATCCTTACTCAAAAGAAAATGTCATCCTCCCAGGCTGTTACAAGAGCAGGTGGGGGGACAGAGAGAGGTATGCCCAGCGGAGTGAAGAAGGAAATGCAAACAAACACTAGCGGTGTCTGGAAAAGGTACACATTCCATGGCTAAGTACCTTAGCCCAGGAGATGGGGAGAGAAGGCTCGTCTGCATTATTGTGTGGTTAGCGGGCTGCAAGGAGTGAGTCCAGCCCCACGTCCAGCACAGGGTGCTGACCTCACTTTATGATCCCCTCCACCCTTAGTTCCAGATGCAGCCAGTCCAGAGCCTCTTGCTAAGCTAAGACACCAGCTATATTTGAGTTCTTGAACCAGCCATACCTGAAGCTAGACTCCCTAGAACTTTTTATTTTCCAAGTCAATATATTTCCTTTCTCTTTGACCAACTCTAAAGTTGTCTGTCATTAACACCCAGAATGGTCTTGTAGCTTGGGGGTCCCCTTGGCTGGGTTTTTGCATTATGCCAGCTCGAAGGCTGAGAAGGCAGCTGATATATTCAGTAGCACCAGGCTGGGCCCCAGGTTTAAAAGCTCTGAGCTTCCTTGACACCCCAAGTCCCAGGCCCGCGGCCCTTTGCTGTTCTTCAGCCTCCTTATGCAAAACCCTTCAGGGCCCTCTTTCCCTTTTCGTCTGTCGCCACCGCTGGAACCGAACAACATGAGCAGTTCCTTGCCGTTCTGAACAGTGGCTGACAGTCATCTATGAAGCCTGCAAACAT
This sequence comes from Petromus typicus, assembly GCA_004026965.1. Classification (NCBI taxonomy): domain Eukaryota; kingdom Metazoa; phylum Chordata; class Mammalia; order Rodentia; family Petromuridae; genus Petromus; species Petromus typicus. Next base: position 31,557 of record PVIR01002337.1, on the reverse strand, counting down.
TTCACCACTCCTAAATCAACCCCAGATGACAGGCTCATCATCATCGTGAAGCTAATGAAAACCCGAAGGAGGGCGGATTTGGACCATCTTGCCATTCTCCGTGATGAGCGCCGATCAGGAAAACTCCTGAGAAAGACATAAAAATGGAGCAAGCTGATTGCTCCTTGGAAGAAGTCTCGGCCCCAGCCTCAGGGGACCCAAGGCCTACTTTTTCCTGGAAGCAGTTTTTTAGCATGTCTTGGCACCCTTGCTGGTCAGGAATTGGAAAAAGAGAGAGACAGAGACAGACAGAGAGAGAGAGACAGACAGAGAGACAGACAGACAGAGACAGAGACAGACAGAGAAATTACAGGCCAGGGCCATGGTGACATTTGGGAGAGGGTTACAAACTGTAAGTCCCCCATGCGTTTTGGTAGTGATTTTAAAAATCAAGACATTTGTTCAATAAAGTCCAGATGATTCCATTTGAAAAATCAGAACCCAAGGCGACAGAGAACCTGTCCACACACGGCTGCAGAGCAGGAGCTCAGCGTTCATTATTACCACTATCTTGTTAATGGGACATGTCTGCCTTCTCTGGCTTTCTGGTGTCAGATTTAGTCTTTGTGTATTTATTAGGGGCATTTAAAAATTATAATAATTTCAATCAGGGACACAGCTGATTGACACAGAAAGAGGGCTGGATTCCAAGCAAGGCCTGCAGGGTCGAGCCCTTCACTTGGCCTCATCTCCACAGGCCTTTTCGCACGCTGGCCCCAAGTGCTCTGCCTCTTCCTCCTGCTGCCCTGTGCTCACTGAGATCTCCAGGGAAATTTCTAGCTACCTTCTCTTGATTATTTCCCCCACAGACCTATCACCATCTAACATTCTGTGTACTTTACATATGGAAGTGCTTTTCTATCTCTTTCACTTAATTACAACTCCACAAGGGAGCAGATTTTGATCCGTTTTGCTCTTCACTATATTCCTTATGTCTAGGGTGTTGCATATTTGTTCCTGAATGAATGAATGACTGGAATCTGTGTATGCCCAAGGAAATGGGCTGGGCATGGTGGTGTACACCTGTAATTCCTGCTGCTTGGGAGGTTGAGGCAGGAAGTAACAAGTTTGAGGTCAGCCTGGGAAAATTATTGAGACAAGTCTCAACATTAAAAAATATAAGAAGTCAGTGTAGAGCTTCTGGGTTTAATTCCCAGTATAGGAGAGAGAGAGAGAGAGAGAGAGAGAGAGAGAGAGAGAGACAGACAGACAGACAGACAGACAGAGGGAAAGATAAAAAGGTGGGGAAGGGAAGTGGAGGGAGGCAAAACTGGGAAGCCTGCTCCCCTCATCACTGCAAAACAGGTGATCCTTCTAGAGGAAAAATCTGTCTTTGGAAAGAGAAGAAAGGGATAAAGAACGCGCCACGGCTGTACCTTTCGAGTCTGTGGCTGGTGTCCCCCAGCGGCTCTCAGCCGGGCCTCGTTTCAAGTGTTTCTCTCTGACCCGGGCCATCCAAGACTCCTGGCTACTCTTTTTCTCTCTCTCCCCTTTCCTTTTCTTTCATTTTGCTGCCTTTCCTTCCTCTCTTTTCTCTTCTTCCTTCCCACCATTCACTTTCTTTCCTTCTCTCTCTCCTCCTTTGTTCACCTTTCCTTTTCTTTCTTTTGACAAAGTCTTGTGTGGTCCAAGCTGGTCTCAAACTCTCACATTCCAACAATCCTGTTGTCCCAGCCTTCTGAGGAGCGGCAACTATAGCTATCAGGTGTATGCCATTCTCTCTGGCTCTGCCTGAGACAGGCCTGGGGGCTCCCCTCTGCCCCAGACTGGCATTACCAATGGGCAAATGCCTCCTCTGGGAAGATTCTCATTCCTCGTGGCTCAGTGAGTTCTCAGGTGAGAGAGAGGAAACGTGAAAACCTGTCTCTACAGCTTGGCCCTAAGTCCTTTGGAAAAATCCTGACCTATCTTCAGTGTGAATCTTGTACCTCAGACACCTTTCCCTTCTCTTCCACTCCGGACTGCATCAGATGGCGCAGTTCCCTATCAGGATGGTCACTTTTTCCTCAAAAGATAGAAAACAGCTTCTAACCATCCCTGTGTGGGTAAGGCGTCCTCTAATGCAGGTCCCCCTTGATACCCTGATGCCGATTCCAGCATCCCCAATCCATAAAGGAAGAGATCAAGGCTGGAGACCTTATGTCAGCCCAGGATCAAAAGCAGTTAAAATATAGTCATGTGCCCTATAACGACATTCAGCCAGGGAGACAATGGGGATCCGAGGAGCCTCATACACGATGCTGTTTGATGGATTATAATAATGCTGGGAGAGTCCTATCATCTAGTGATGTCACAGCCACTGTCCTGTCATAGTGCAGCACCTGACATCTGTGCTTGTGTAAGAAATATACTGTATAGCTGGTTAGTAGCAAGTACAACACTTAGGTATAGCATATAACATGTAAGACTGGATACTGATTATAAACGACTGCACTACCATCGGTTGATGTATTTGCTATACTACTTGTATTTTTACTTTGGAGTTTACTCCTACATTGCAAAAAGCTAGGCTTACAGTGGAACATAGTGCATGACTATCATCTCAGCACTCTGGGAAGCTGATGCAGGAGGATAACAAGTTTAAACCCAGCCTGCACAACTCAGTGAGACCTTAGGAAAAGCCTTAATTACTGGGAGAAAGTAGGTTCCCTGTAACATAGCATGCCATGTTGTACTAGCAGAAGCCTTATCCTGCCTCTCTGACTGTGCATGCCACTTAGGTTTAGGTGAGCACAAAATGTGATGTCCACACAGCCATGAAGCCACCTCAGGGGGTACATGTCAGAACATGTCCCGCACATGGCTGCACTAGAGTCTGGCTCGGCACTTGAAAGACTGGCTCTTCACTCTTGCATTCTGCTGTACCTGAAGCTAATAGAGAACCACATACGGGTCCTTGGAAAAAATGAGAGACATTAAGTTCCCTTTGGTTTCTTCCCATGCCTGTCCTTAATTAGCTCAATGTGCAGTGAGGTGAAGGTCCAAGAGAAGGTGAGTTTAACTCTTTCTGTAGGGGTTACTGAGGCAGTGGATTTAGTATTAGACAGACAACCTCCACAACCATGCTCTAGAGTCTGGTTCTACCACTTCACTTGCTGTGTGACCTTAAACAAGCCACCTAACCTCTCTGTGCCTTTCCTCATCTAAAAAGGAAATAATAGCACTACCTTTATGGAATTATGAGGAATAGATGGGTCGATGCCTATAAACATTCAGAACAGATCCTTGTGAGGAGTTAGACTCAGATTACTGCTATCAACATTATACTCATCCAAATACTGGCCACTCTTAAAGTGATCAGTTGTAGACCTCAGGTACACAGCCAGCAGCGAAGTCTGCAGCGACTCTATCTCCATGCGAGACCACATTTGGGCCTGAAAGTAGAACGAAGAGCTACAATTCTGGTTAGTAAAAGAATCTGGTTATTTGGGTGGATTGGCTGTAAGCAGTTCATGGGGATAAGTTTTGGGAATGAAATCATTCCTTAAAAATGAATAGATCTTGAGAAAAACTTCACACGATCCGACTCATTTCTCCAGCTTCGCACATGAATCCAGCTATTATGTGTACTGCTTCTGCCATGAATTACTGGCCAAGGGATTGATTTTTAAACTTTTTTGTCTTAAATAGTAACAACTTGTGAAAGCAAGTTTGTTTGAAATGTCTGTTATATGTTTTCCAAATGCATAATAATAAATATGGAATTCTGAAAAGAAAACATGCTCGTGCATACATGTAGTGAATATGGGGAGGGATGCACACACGCACACCCCACTGAAAACAAGACAATAGAGTCTCCAGAAATGGAATGTCTCAACGCCAAGAGTGCAGGTACTTGAGAACAGCAGGAATATCCTTAAAAGAAGGGAACTTTCCTATTCACCCTTTTTCCTGAGCTCTATGGGAGCAGGCGCAGTTCTCAATCAGGAAGAATGTCTTATTTAAGTTGTGGAACAAGTTGAATACAGACGGCATCTGCTGTAGAACCAGTGAGGAGATGGAGACTCAGAGGAGACCAAGGGAAAATATCCATGGATTCTCAATGGAAACAGGAATAAAAGTTCACAAACACTCGGCTTAATGAGGACAAAGATATTTTTTTTTCCTCTGATGGTAGTAGTGCTAGATACAGATGAAACTCAGGCCTCATACATGCTAAGCAGCCACTCTAGTACTGAGCTACATGCTCAGCACTGTGGGATGCTATTACAATGTGAGAATGAACCGGAAATAACCTGTTGGTTGGGGCCAAGTCTCCTGAGTCCACTTTGATTGACTCATTGTCCATGTGCATGCTCTAGAAGGTTTGTTCCTAGTGGCAGTACAGCCTGTGCTCTGGGTCACACAGACCTGGAGTGGAATGTCACTGGGCAGCCACTTGCCCAAGTCTCAGATTCCTCAATTGTTAATGGACACACCTGTGTCATGGGGAGTTTTGTTGTTGTTTTGCTTTGTTTCTTGAAAGGATTAAATGTGCTTTCTGAAAGTACCTGGTACATCAAACTCCTGTGAGAGATTTTCAATCTGCTTCTTCCTTCCTTGATCCATTCCCTGAACACTTAGACAACTTTGACATAAAACTTGAACGTGAAGACTTGCACAGCTCTAGTCTCCAAAGTCCCTGAAGGCTGGGGGAGTTCCACTCAACAGGTAACAGCAGAAGAGGCCTAAACCTCAGAGTGAGAGCACACACTTTCATCTCTCCACTAACAGCCCCAGGAGTGGGGAAACTGAGGCAGAGTCAAGATTCGAACTCAAGGTGTTGAACCCGAAAGCCTAGGCTTTCCAGGATGCCCTCCACCACCTGTAAAACCTTTTGAAGAATACAATGTAGACTAAGTTGGCACAGAAGGCTCATCAGAGCTGGACGGTTGGAGGGGGCAGCGCTGAAAGCAGGGGTTAGGAGGCGGCCATGTGCCTCCACACGATAAGGCAACAGGAGAGAAATGAGAAATCTTTTGTTTTTCTTTTTCAACTCATTAGGGCTTGTTGAAGGGGGCAAGAATCTCATTTTTTTTCTGCCCATGACTTCCCTTTCATTTTAACATGGAAACATGCATTTCAAAGGCCGTTCAACAGCAGCGCTGAAGTCTCCAGTTCAATCACAATGTCCCCATTGTGGCTGGGGACTCCCTGGCCTTTAAGCTTGGGTTATAAAAATTTGGTCTGAGCCCAAAGTCTGGCTTTAATAGAATATTTTAATTTTGTTTAATGAATATTATTTTAAATCTATTTGGCAGTTTTAAAATGTGTTCTTTTATTTTCAAATGAAAATTTACTCATGTTCAGTGCGCTCTGCAGGGGCGAGGGGGTAGTGTGGAATGGGGGTGATAATAATACAAGCTACCATTTATTGAGTGCTTACTATGTGCCAAATGCCCTGCTATGTGCTTTACATGTGCCACCTCATTTATTGTTACCACCCCAGGAACAGAAGCCACTGTGCTGCTGTCCGGAAAGTGAAGAGGGTCAGAGCTGGGGTGTCAGAGTTCGTGTGCTCTGGAGTGACCAAGACACAAGCCAGCTCCGAGGCAGAGCCTGTGCCCTGCATCCCGCCCATAGTGCCCAAGAGTGGCAAGGCACGGCCCGGTCTGGGATGCAGCTGCAGTTGCCCATCACCTCAGCAGCTGGCTTATCCAACACGGGCAGGCACAATAGCAGAGTTGCATAATTCCCAGGTGTCCTTTGCTGGTGATGCTGGGGACGGAACACACAGCTTCGCGTATGTTAGGCAAGGACTCTATCAGTGAGTTGCAGCCCGGGCCACTTACCGTTCACTTTAAATTCTCACAATGCCTTGTGAAGCAGTGATCATTATTATTAGTATCATCCTCACTATCACTAATGTATAAAGGGGAAAACAAAGTCCCAAAGTACCTAACTAATCTGCTTTAGGTCACAGAGCCTACATTAATAATAATAGCAACAGCAGGAGCCGACGTGGATCTAATTCTTACTCTCGCCCAACACGGTGCCACACACTTTACATTTATTAACTCAGTCTCCACAACAAATCTCTGAGCAGGTGTACTATTCTCTACCCTGCTCTACAGATGGAGAAACTGAGGCAGAGAGAAATTTGGTGACTCGCCCAAAGTTAAAATAGTTGGTAAACACCCAGTGAGGATTTCAATCCGAGCAGCTGGGCTCCTGGTGCACGCTCTGAATGTCTTGTTAAGTCAGTGCCATGGTTTAAGTTCAGGAAATCTTACGCTCTACTCTCCTGCCCACTCCAAGCCACTTTGAAAGGAAGCAGAGAGCTGTACAGGGCAGGCACGGCCACGTCCCATAATGCCCTGCATGGCCGTAGGCATGAAACCCAGTGCACTGCTCTTACTGAACCAGGAAGGTGAATTTGGTGAGGGTCTGAAGAGCCGGAGGTTTGCCTCAGTCCTGCTGCTCCAAGAGTCACCGCAATAGTGTCTGTCTGCTCACAGAGAGTCAGGGCAGAAAGTACTAGGCTCCTACTGTGGATCTGCGGCAATGAGTGGGGACTGCAGCTCGAGAAGTATCATGGAATAAAGGGAAAGAGGAAGAAAGGCCTCGGTGATCTCTCCCCATCACCAGGTATCAGGCCCCTCGGAGGCCCCTGGAAAACAGCACGCCGTGGGAATGGCTCATGAAATGTCCCACACATATGCTCCTCCTATGGATAAACTTTATCTTGTTATCCTGCACTAGTTTGGGGCTGAGAAAACTTCTCTGGACAGGGCCAGAGAGTATTTGTGGGCTATGGGGGCTGCAATAAATACTCAGCCTCCCGTTACAGCACTAAACAACAAGGAAACCAGCAGCAGGTATCCAGCCATGGGTCACCTTGGCAGCTGCCAGCCACGCACAGGCTCATTGCTCCAAGGGCAGGTCCAGGATTCTGTGAGAAGCAGCCGATTTCTCTTACTCTCTGACCCTGACTCCTGTACTTGGGCATCAGTTAATATTATACAACAACAGAAGTGGAGACTGGCTTTAAAATCCTGCTTTCCAGGGCAGACATGGAGTCGATGGTGAACTCTTATTACAACAGGGGGTGGGCTGTACACCCTAGCAAAGAGGCATCAAAACTGTACTTAATCCTGTTTCTGACACAAGCCATGTGACCTTGGACATGTTACTGGACCTCCCTGAGACTCAGTTTCCACATGTAATAACACCCCATTCTATCCACCAGAATTTGAAGAAAAAACATAAGGAATTTCCTTAGCACAGTGCCCGGCACGAAAATAAATAAATAAATAAATGTTCAATAAATAGGAGCAGCTTGTAATGACCAAGTAAGTCTTACAACTTGGGCGTTTTTAAAAACAAAAAAAAGTAATTCATGGCAGAGAAGCATAAAAATGATGGACAACAATTTCAAAACCAAGTTCTTAAAGGTACCCTCGGAGTGGTGAGGGTTCAGAAAATTCTGCACTCTAGATCAAACGCCCCGCAATCCCCTAATCTTCCCGTGCCTCCCTCCACAGCCGGCGCCTGCGTACTTCTATCATTTTTTTCTTTCTTGTGGGTGCCTGAGCAGTGTGGAGACATTCCGAGCGTTTCAGACATTTGCTGAGTTTAAGACATTCTTTTTCCTCTCCTTTCCTTCCCCTCCACACCTCGACCATTAACTTTTCCAGGGAGTCCTGTCTATTTAGCAAGGGGTGTGTGTTGGGGGGGAGCCCGGGGAACTCAGGCCCTTGCAGACCAGAGGTGAAAAATCTTCTGGGCTCATTTCTCTTTCACAAGTGGATAGGGCCAAAATTCCCAGTTGACAACACAGACGCAAGTCACAACTTGTTGTGCCACATGACACCATCCGGGCAGCGAGTCTCAGCTTCCCTCTGCTGTACCAGTTGCACAAAAGGCCAGAGGAGCACGGACCGCCCCCCCCAAACTCCTTCTCAACTAAGACAGGTATCCAGATCTCGCTGGACAGAGAAATGTTGCTCAAACAAAACTTGCAAGGCATACAGATGATACACACCCATGAAAGAAAACAGCGGCTCTGTGCTGATTCTTTCTCAGTGTCTCAGAACAGGTTTACTCCCTACATGGAATTGTCATCAGCACCTGGGTTGGTACCAAGGTAGGGAATGTGAGGACATTGCCTCCATCTGTCTGTATTTCAGGAAGCCGCTGATCAAGGATATAGAAAAGTTTGTCCTTATACCTTGAATCTCAAATGTTAAAAACCAAATAGGACTGATGGCAAGAAAAAAAAAAAAAAGGTGTCTGGGGGACTCTAAATGCCCAAACCACAATGTGACTATAAAAAGGGGATGGAGATGGAGAAAATGACCAGAGGGACACAGAATATTTCCATCTTTGGTTTCTGCAGGAAGGAGAGGAGCTATGGAGGCACGAAGGGTCTTGGAATCCGAATTTTCTCTGGAACCATGAAAGAGAAAGTTCGAAAGGACTCTGCCATTCTAGCCGCATCTCTCTCCACTACGACACGGCTGCATCAGCCCTCAGGATCAAAATCAAGGAACCCCCTTTCTGTGTCCACTTCCACCCAACATGTCTAACAGGCAGGAATTTGGACTTGGCCGGGGTGCTGAGCGCTAGTGGTTTTCGCCCTGTTTTGGTGACCTTCATAGCGCTTATTTATGCACTTCAGGCTTATGACCTAATACATGTTGGTTTGGCTTCTCTTCTCATAATAGCAGCCTGTAAAAAGCTTTTGAGAATTCCCTGTATTTTCTCATTTTGGGTCAAGAAAACAAAATCGATATCTAAGTAACCTTTAAACAGGGCCCGCATAATCTAAAAATTTGGAGCATTTCCACCAGGACTGAGACCACCTCTTAACGCCTTGAAGATCATCAGGGTTAAGCTCACCATCTGCCACTTTGAAGGTGAGATATTTGGTAACAACTTTTGTGAGAATTAGCTGAGGGGGGCTCTTTGACATTATTCAAACAATGACTTTTAAAGCTTACGTTAAAGTAATTACTGTGAAGGATTTTCCTGCGTTATTCCCATTTCTTAAACAGAAGTGTATATGTTTTCAGCATAGTTTCTCACTGTAATTTTCTTTCTTGGCAAATCCACATCTTACCATGAAACCCCAAATATGCACGCTGCAGAAACAATAATGGTAGAAACAGACCCGGCTGTCTCTGGCATGATTTTTCTTTACAAAATTAAAATGTCTGTTGGCTAATACACTGTATATTTCTGTTCGGAAAGACCTTTCTCGGGAAATGACGAGAAGAGACAGGGAACCTGACACATTCTGCTGCCTTAAGAGCGAGAGTAAGTTACTTCGTTCACACGGTAGTCAGACCTCCGCTTCTATATTCTGTGGGGGAAAATATGTCGATTTTATCATCTTTCTTTTAGTTATGTTCTCAGAGCGTTGATCATCCTCTGAATGACTCCAACCAGATATGTTCCTATCTATTAAATCTGGGAATGCATAGAATTAAAAAAAATAATCTGATTTTACTGGCTACTCAAAAGGAAAACAGCAGGGGAGAAGGTCCAATGCATTGAAATCACACACATTTTATGTTACTCGCGATGTGTTATGACACAACACAATTGATACTACCTGATAAAATCGTGTCTAACCTCCGTGAAATCCTTTGTCTGTTTTTAAAGATGTTTAAATTGCCACTTTTATGCATCTGAGTTCCTGTTTTGGATTTCTGCATGTATCTAAAGGCAGAGACAGACTTTTCAAAATAGCACGAGCAGACACATCTGGCCTGGAACTACTACGGGAAGAAGGCGATGACAGCACGGACAAAGCCCTGCGTCCTGGAGTCCGGGCTGTGGGCTGAAGCCTCTGCTCCATCAGCGGGCTCCCCAAAGACGCAGCTCTCCACCCCCGTGACCCGAAGCCGCCTGTCTCAGACTTAGGCCGCCCATGGCCTCCCTTCAGGTTCAAAGAGGCAAAGACGAATCGTTCTGGTTACCTGACTCTCAGGGCCACCTGTTCCAAATTATTCTTCGCTCTCCAAATGTTTATAATCTAACCCCCCAACAACACCCACCCATAATGATCCAGCACCTTCCAGTAAACTTGACTTGAGCTGTGACTACCGTAATGTTTTAGGACCCTTCCACTGCCGGTAAATTTATTGACTCATTTTAGGAACTGAAAGGCATAGCGTTAGTATTGAAGGAACAAATCAAATTAGCCCTCATAAATAAACAGACATTTTTCTTGCCAGACTCATACCCGATCTGCTAAATATGACTCGCCAAGGTCCATATACGTTCTCCACATAGTCAATATGATTTTTCTTCCACTTAAAACAACAGTATAACATAAAAATATGCCAGGTTCAGAAAAATAATTTGTTCTGCACATTAAAAACTATCCAACTCAGTGTCTCCCTCCAAAGGGAACAGGGCAGAGGTGTTCTTGGAGGCGGTTTCAGACCACATGGGTAAGGCACACTCTGCAGAGAACTCAAGGCCTGGATTTTATCAGCACTTGGTTTCCTTGTTAAAGATGGGGTGATCATTCTCAAAGGGCTGGGTGAGAATGTACCCTAAAAATACCTGGGAAGCATTGACTTTAGGCCTGGCATTCAAGTAAGTACGCAATCAATGGCAGCTATTTTCATCCCGATTATGAAATTACAAGGATACACTTTGCAAGTGAGAGGAATGGCAAAAGCACTCGATATGACGGAAGTGGGCAAAAAGAAAAAAGCAGTAGCTATAGATGTAAAAGCCTGTGGCTTCCTTTGCCTCTTTTCCCTAAAAACCCTGGCAGGTACTTTCCTACCTGGGAGCTGACTTCAAATTGCAGGTACTAAAGGGCCAACTCTGGTCCTCTGATGCATCTGTAGCAAGATAGGAGGGTTCTCATCCTCAGTCACCGCCACCTGGAGTGTCACATCAAGTGTTTGATTGGAGGACCCGATTGAGAGAGTTTATTCTCCTCGGATTAGGCAAAGCCATTAGGCCAACTAAGATCTTCAAACAGTGAAAATGAAGTATTGTCTCCAGCGAATTCCCTGTAATTGTCTTCCTATCATTCTCGTTTTTGTAGGATTGGGTTGTTTGAACAGGTCACAAATGATGGGGGCAGGGAGTTAAGGTCTTTAGGAAGCCGCCATGACACTGGCAGATGGGGTGCAGGAAGAGGAAGCCAAGAATTTTGTGTCCCTCTGTGTGTGTTTTCTGTCAACAGGCCATGTTTTCTCAACTCTGGGGTTAATTCTGTGTAAAGAAAGTTCCCCTCGAGCAGACTCTACCAAATCCTTTACAGAGCAGTTAGCTAAGAAAAAGTCCCCTCAACCCCTCAACAAAATCCAGTCTTGGCAACAGTCAGAAAACTCAGCCTTTAGAGGTAATGGGCTAATTATAATTAGCCTCTTCCTTTCCACAAACCCCACAGATCTCAAGGCCTACCAACTTAGCCAAGAAATCCCTCTTATCAGAAGTCGTCGTGGAAGGGGCTTCTTCTCTCCCCCACACAATCCATGTCAGGCCAGGTGGTCTGGATTTTTATCTGGTGCCCAGGTGAGTCCCTTCCCTTGTTCCAAGTGGCCCGCCACTTTTGCACAACATACACCCCCCCGGGCCTATTGTGTGTGCTTGTCTTCCCCCAAACACGCTCTATAGCAAGGAGGCCCTTCTGGCAAAAACCAGCACCCACATGTAGCTGCCACCTAGCCAGCATGAGAGAAGACACTGGGCACAAGTGTTCAGGGACAGGCGTGTGTCTGAGTAAGATCTCTCTCTTCCCTGGATTTTTTTCCTGACAGCAATGGGAGTGCTCTCTCTGCCCAGAGAGGTATCTGTCAGGAGCGGCTGGGCGCCCACTCTCCTCCCTCGCTGCCTGTGATTTTATTATACAAGGAGTTTATTGCTGGCCTAATTAGTTTCGAACTGGGCATTCCAGCTGAGGACACCTAAAAAACATCTGGTGGGGGGGGAGAGAAGGAGCCCTCGTTCTGAGCCGGTTATGGTTGGATTTCTGCGTAACTGGTCTCTTACACCCAACGCAAGTTATCTTTGGAAAAGCAACTGAAAAGAAATAAGGAAACGGTTTCTTCTTTGTGGGAAAGGAGATGGGAGAACGAAAAATGTCTTAAAGCGGACGTCTTCACAAACTGCCAAGGTCTCCATAGCTTGCTCAACCTAATTCAAAACGTACTCAGCTACACCACCGAGCCTTTGCTAAGGGCTCTTCACTCTCTCAACAGCAGCTAGCATTTTATCAGTCTATCCGTCTGGAACAAGGCTTGCGATCTCTTGCATGCAATTTGAAAGAGAAATGATACTGCATACTTGAAACAGCACGTCTGGAATGTTTTTGCCAAATGCTAATCTTATAACAAGTCAACAAATCATACCTCTTTGTGATATGTTTATCACAACACAAAAAAATGAAAAGAAGATTCCAGTATTTAAGTGATTCCAACATGTTTTTTTAAATCTTAAAACATCTTTTAATTTTATATCTCCCATGGTTGCCTGACAATAGGAAAGTACACACACATACATACACACATATGCACACACATATGAGTATGTGTGTATATACACATATATGTGTATGTATGTGTATATGTGTATATACACACACACACTGGCACTACACTAGGCAAGCTATTCAAGACCACAGAAAAGCTGGCAATTCCTTTAAGATAAAATAGTTAATAATGTTGTGGAGCTAAAGTTATAAAAGAAGAATAAGAACATGCCAACTGCTTTAAAAAATAAAAATATAAAAGCTCAAATTCTTCCAGATCTAGCCATATTAGTTTCTTTCACAATTGCAAAATTTAGTTTTCCTCCAAAGGTAAGAAGAGTTTGAATACAAACAGAATTTTACACTGGGTAAAATGCAAGATTCAAACCACTATCATTTGTTATATAAATGACCCACTAATTTTCACCAGTCCAAGGACGACTACAGTCAAGAAAATATGAAGTTTGAAGGGCTTAAAATGATGTAGCAAGGACAGTGGGGGAGGAGATGGGGTGAACATTTCTTAAGTAAAGTTCTCTGAAAAATATTTTTAAATGAAGAAAAAATATTCTGGAAAGTTTTGTAAAATTTCTCTGTCTCTGCCCCCGCCCCCAGCAGCACCACGGAGATATGTGTGTGCTAGGTGACAAGGTAACAAACAGACCACAAGCTAATGCTGTGCCTATTCACTCAGGCAAGTAAGAGTTCTCGCAATGAATATCTTTGGTTTGAAGCACAACAACTGTCCAGCAGTTAGAATTTTCTTTGAAGAGAGCTCTAACTCAAACGTAAATCAGCCCTCAGATTTGCCCCAGCGGCATCATCGGTGAACCATCCTCCTTCCCCCGCGCCAGGGCCACCAGGTCTGCGACATTCACTCCCTTCCACACGCCTCTTCGTGGAGAGGCACCTACCTCCACCAGGACTGATTTATATCTTCGTGTTATATTTTAAAAAGACCCAGCGATCACACGCATCTCGGGGGGAGAGGAAAAAAGAAAGCGGTCTTAAGAATGCTGCAGCACTAACCTTGTTTTGAAAAAACAAAAACAAAAAAAACCCCCGAATCCAATACAGAGCGCAGTAGGCGCGCGCTGTCAAGCGTCCGAGCTGCGGCTTCGGGACCGGACCTGGAGCCGGGCTCGCAGAAAGTGCTTTGAGGATTTCGCAGTAGTCATTATTTTCGCCCCTCACAGCCTCCTAATATTCCCTTTGCTTGTAAACTTTCCCAAGCACACTCCAGGAGTAGGCCGGCGCGGCCGTTTAACCTCCGACTGCACGGCTAAAAGTTCCACTGCTCGCACTCTCCATGCCCACAAAACTCTGCCGCCTTCGAGCACACTTCTGAGGGGAACTTTCCCAAGTTTCACCCCCAACTTCAGCAGGACGCCGGCTCCGCAGACACAGCGCGGGGCTGCACCAGCGCGGCCAAGCGCAGGCGGACTTTTCGGAAGATGAGCAGCGAGCGGCGCACGAGGCCCCATCCCTGGACGCGGCCGTGTGCTCCGCTCCCGGGCGACCCCACAAACGCTGCTGCAGGGCTTGTTTGTGCCTCGGTTCCCTTCGCCTTTCGGGTCGGATCAGGACACCGCCGCTCCTCGCGAACCCCCGGGGTCGGCCGTGGAAAGAAGCGCGCAGCCCCGGCCGCGTCTCCGCTGCCCGCGCGCCGTGCACTTGTCCCGCGCGCGAGTGCAAACTTCAGAGCCGCTGCTGCTCGGGGCCGCGAACGCGCGGGGACAGCGGGGCGCGCGGCCCGGAAGGGGCCCGACCGAGAGGGGCCCTGTCCCCAGTCCCCGCCGCCCCGCGCCCCGCCGGCCCTGGGAGCCGCAGACGCGCCCCGCGCCCTTCCCGAGCGGCCGGCAGCTGCGGGCCCGGCGCGGCGAGGGCGCTGCCCGGCTGAGCCCGGGGCGCCGCGGACGTACTCACCGCGCGCGTGGAGAAGGTGCCCGGCGCGGGGCGGGCAGGCGGGCGCGGGTCGGACGCGGCCGGCTCCCTGCGGCCCGCACGCTGCAGCCGCCGCGGCCGCTGCCTCCGCCTCCGGGGCTCCCGCGGCCGCCGCCTGCGCGGGGAGGAGCGGCCCTTCCCGCCCTGGGTCGGGCCCTGCTCTGTGCCGCTCGGTCCCCGCGCTGCTGCGTGGGCGCGTGGGGGCGCCGAGGCGCACACGGCCGGCGGCGGGACGCAGCGCGGGGCTCGGGCCCTGCTGCTGCCGCCGCGCTCGCTGCTCTCAGCGCCTGCAGCCAGCCGAGCGCTCCACCGAGAGGTCCGCGGCGCGGCAAGGGGAGGCGAGGGCCCAGCCTCCTCCCCACCCACCGCCACCCCACGCCGCCTCCCTCCCGGGCCGCGCACCCTCCCCGCACCCAAGCACGGCTCGGAGAAGAAAAAGGCTGGGCCGAGGGACCGCACCAAAGACACCAGCATAGCTCGCTCAACCGAGGTTCATCCATTCAGCATACAGTGAGCATTTTTCTACAGGACCAGGTCCAGCTATCCCTCCAGGACAGGATGATCCCTTTTCTGCCCTCCCAGAACTTACGTTTAAATGCAGAGACATCATAAACAATCAAATAAAAAAAGAGCAATTTTAGAAAGTTATAATTACTCTGTTGGAGGGGGAAAAAAATAATGTGCTGGGGGGGGTGTGGTCAGCCAGGAGAAGCCTTGTGAGGAAGTGACATTTAGCTTATGGAGGTTCAGGGTCTTCTATCGGTTCCACCCATTTTACAGATGAGGAAACCAAGGTCCCGAAACTTTCTCTGCCTTACCGAAAGCAAGTTGCTTCTCCCACTCTGCCTATGACCCAGATGAAGATACTCCTTCCAATCTCCTCTGAAACTGTCTCAAATATAGGCAAGTGTGTCCTTTGCAATGAGTGGCCCCTGCTTATACTAAAATACATTCCTCCCTTCTCTGAAATCCCACTTGTACGGGTGTTCTGTGGTATTTTTTTGGTACCGAGGATCCTTGTTTTTGCCAGGCGGGCACAGTGTCCCTGAGCTAAATCCCCAGTCCCGTCCTGTTTTTATTTGCTGAATCTGCCAACCTTACCCTCACCCTGTGTGCTGCTCTCGTCCTTCCTTATCTCATTTAATCCTCAAAGAGACTCAGGGGTAGCTGTGGTGTTAGCATGCCCTGTTTTATAAATGAGTACGCGCGAGGCCCACAACGGCGTAAAGTAGCTGTGCCAGGAATGCGTCCAGGGCTTATGTTGATGCAAGGGTTGGAGCCCAGGCCCTCAGACCGCTCAGGGAGTGTTCTCCTGAGCTCCAGCCAGGCCCTGGCCTTGCTCTTCAGACACGGTCTAGAGTTCGCGGCCCTGGGAAGATTTCTGGGAAGCACGTAGACACAAAGTTACTGGGCCCTGCATTTGCTTCGGCCTCTTTCTAAGGTCCTGACAGGAGGCTCAGTGTGGGCCCTGTTGGCCACTCGTTCAAGTGACATTTATCAGCCATCTGCTTTTGACAGGCTACACTTAGTAAAGATGGCTCTTTCTGCTGTGGTTCCCCTTTGCCCTGCAGGAGAGGAGTGAGCTGGTGACCATTTTGACAGCTCGCCCACTTGAGAATTTGTGATGTTTGTGGAACTTTTCAGCTTCTCAAAATCCAGACTTGTGATTTCTCTTACTAACTTAAGGATTCATTTTGGACTCCTAATTTTGTACTTTTTCTTAAACAATGGCCTAACATTATATTTGTATCAGGTCCCACCCTCCCCCGCCCCACCTCTGGTCCTAGCTTCCTCTGTCCCCTTTCTGTTCCCCAAACCTCAGACCAGAGCAAATGTACTCAGTAAACACGATTTGTCCTTCCAGGAGCCAGCAAGGTCTAGTCCCTGCTGCAGGCGTGCGCATCACACCTGTTCCACCTTTTAGAAGTGGACTGTGTATGTGGTTGGCCTTACTTTCCTCACCTCTGAAGCGGAGGTAACAGGGTCATTGTGTCCTTGCTGTGAAGACTCACTGAGCTCCTGCTTGTATTGCTCTTCCCGCCCTAGCACTGCTCTGCAGCCAGTGCTAACCTCACCCCAGCATGGACTGTTGTTGTCTGTGCACGTGACTTCACTTCCCAGGGCAACTTTGCAGTGAGCCCCGCTGCTAGAAACTGTGCAGCTTCGTGTCCTCAGAGGTGTTTACTTGACCTTGACCCCTGAACTTAACGCATATAAATAGGTATGTACATGTGTGTGTGTGTGTGAGTGTGTGTGCGTTTAAGCAATAAAATGGAACGGACTGGCACAGGAAATGCCAACTGAATTGGTCCTCTGTATGTGTGAGTTCTGCATCCTCAAATTCAGCCAACCTTAGATCAAAAACACTTGGGAAAAAAAAAAATTTTTTTTTCTGGAATGAATGTGTATGACTTTTCTCCTCGTCATGATTCCTAAACAACGCAGTGCAATTTCAAACGTTCATTTACATTTTACTTGGCATTGTGATCATCTGGAGATGACAAAGCCTCTGAGAGGTTTTATACAAATACTAAGTTATTTTTCAGAAAGAACTAGAGCACGGGAGGCTCCTGGAGTCCCCAGGAGGTCCTGGAACGAAGGGTGGCTGCATACCTGTACACACATACACACATGTGCGCACACGCACATGTGTAGGCACACATGCACACATAAGCATATACTGGCAGGACAGGAAGAGGGTTTCTGTAGGTCATGGCAGGACATGCTGAATACTTAATAACCAGGCACCCTGTGGGATGCAAAGGGTTAATCTGTCCTTCAAATCATTCTCCTCCATCACCAGAATCTGGCCCATTATCTCCTAAATTGCAGCCTTGCCCCATCAACCCCCCAGATAAGCAGGAGGCAGGTGCTTATTAATTTTATTTTTCCTTCACTTAAGGCACTGGTTCTCAAGCCCCATGCACATTAGCATCTCCAGGGAGCTTTTAAAAATCCCCATGCTGAAGTCCCGCCTCAGACCAATTAAACCCGGCTCTCTGGAGACCGGACTGTGGCTTCAGCATTTTTCAGAACTCCTCAGGTGATGTCAAATTAAGGCAGAGGGCTAGAATCCCGTCGCTCTTCTGGCCTGTTTTATTTTGTTTTTTTTCTTTTCAGTGCTGATGGTCCAACCCAGGCACTTTACGGTAAGCCACATCCTCTGACCTTCTTTATTTTTTATTTTGAAACAGAATCATCCCAAGTCACAAAGTTATCCAAGCTGTGCTAGGACATTTGATCCCCCCTGCCTCAGCCTTCTAGAGTGCTGGGATTGTAGATGAAGACAGTGCTTAAAACCAAGAGTCACAGCAGATAGGACATAATGCTCAATTTGTGTTCACGGACGTGGGAAATGCAGCTGTCTCATTTCTCCTTGGTAAGTATTTCTTGTTTTATAATAATACATAGAACAATTCCAAAAAAAATTTGAAAATGCTAAGCCATAAAACAGATTCTTAAGTGTGTAAACCATGGTGTGTCTACTCCAGAGTAAAACACATCCCCCCAAATTGTCCCAGTAAATGTACTCTAAAGCTGAGAGGCAACCAACATTAACTTTGAAAACCATGAATTTCATAATATATTCAATGTGTATACATATCCCACAAACATGCATGTGTATTCTCCGTGCAAAATCACGCCTCATTTGTTTTTTTTTTTTTTGAGACAAGGTCTCACTTTGTAGTTCAGGCTGGCCCTGAGCTCAGCCTCCAACTCACATCACAGCAGTCCTCCTGCCTCTGCCTCCCGAGTGCTGGGATTACAGGCATGAGCTACCACACCCAGCACTGTGTTATGTGGTGCTGGTTGCTGCTGGGGTAAGTCTCCACGCCCAGTATTGTTATGGGGTTACTGGGGGATTGAACCCAGGCCCTTGCACTTGCAAGACAGGTGCCAGAGACACTGAGCTAAATCCCCAGCCCTCATGCCTCATTTCAATACACATTCCTTTCTCACCTCTACAGAAAAAAAATACTCCATTTTAAAAGCATTTATTTAAACCTTGGCTCTCTTAAAAAAATGTTTGAGACAGGGCCGGGGAGTTAGCTCAGTGGTTCCGGCGCCTGTCTTGCAAGCGCAAGGGCCCGGGTTCGATTCCCCGGTAACCACATAACAATACTGGGTGTGGAGACCCACACCCAGCAGCAACCAGTACCACATACCACAGTGCCGGGCGTGGTGGCTCACGCCTGTAATCCCAGCACTCGGGAGGCAGAGGCAGGAGG
>PVIR01002337.1:0-12827 GCA_004026965.1 Petromus typicus | reverse complement strand
TTCCTGGCAGTCAATGCAAAAAGGGAAATGAATCAATTACATCAGTGATATTAAAACTTTCTTTATTCAAAGCAAACATGTACAAAACTACAGTATGAGGAAAGGAGATAAAGAATGGCAGCTATGGACTCAGACTTCACCCCTTTCTCTTGTGGGTGTTTGTAAAGGGTCCTAAAGGAACGCCCTCACCAAGCTTTATACAATCAACAAGGAAAGCCGTGAATTTCAAAGCGCTTCATTGGGTTCAGGATTCCCAATGTCTCCATGAAGGAAAGGACTGGAGCTGCTCATACATCAGAGCTTTACATAATACTGACGGTGGAAAGAGGTTTCCTCTGTGTCCTTAAAAAAGGGGACAATGTTGAGATTGTAACAAAAAAGTAAGGAAACAAATTTTATATATATGGGGGGGTGGTAGGGTGGGTGGGGCTATGGGAAAAAATGAGAATTAAGTTGTGTCTTATACTGGTACAAATCCCCATTATGGAGTGCAATCATGATGTGTATATTTAATGTATCAATAAAGATAATTTTTTTAAAAAGTGGCAACCTGTGATACGGGGCACATGTGTCAGAGAACACTTTCTGCAAACTTCTGAAGTAATACAAAAATACCCATCCACCCACCCCCGCCTCTAGAAAGAGATTTCACATCTTCCTGACTTCAGAAGACAAATACTGGTATAATTAGCCTCAGAACTAAACAGCTATTGCAAATAATTTCCCAATAGAATGACTTTTTAAACTATCCAAATTCCGTAGAAGGCACACATCTCACAATTATTAGAAAAAAATTTTTAAGGTAAGTTTTAAAAAGGAAATAAAGTAACCACACAAAGAGAAAGATTGATCCTCTTACCCTAAAAAGGCCATTGAATCCTTCTATCAAAATAACACAAGAGAAAAGTAACATTTTAACCAGGGCCACCTTCTGAAAAGTGCAGTGGAGAAGCCATAGAAGGGACACACAGTGGCAACACAGGGACGCCATGTACAAACTTACTCTTGGTTGAAAATTTTAATGATTACAGTGGTCAGAAAGCCATGCTTTAATCATTTTCCATCCTGTTCAGCAGTTTGGATACTGTTGCATTTGCTGTAGTTTAAACATATCCTCTCCAAAATTCCGGTGTTGGAACTTATTGGCCAATGTCATGGTAATAAGAGGTGGAGTCTTTAAGAGATGAGCAGGTCATGAGGGCTGGTCCCTTGCACATGAGATTAAGGTCTTTATAAAAGAAATTTGCTTGCCCCGCTGTCTCCACCATGTGAACATACAACACTCCTTCCCTCAGAGGAGGCAGGAAGCTGGCGCCATCTTGGAAGCAAAGAAAAAACTTCTCCAGTCAACCAAGCCTGCCATAGTCTTGATCTTGGCCTTCCAGAACTCTGAGGAAATTTTTCTCTTCTTTCTTTCCTCCTTTCTTTCTTTCTTCTCTCTCCATTCTCAGGAATTTTGTCATAGCAGAACAGAGAACTAAGACAACATTTTAAGAAACGTTTTCTTATTTTAAGAAACTCTAAGGGCTTGAGTTACGATGTCATGCTTTATAATTGTTTTCCTATTTAAAATGATGGGAAATGAACTCGAATTTGTTCCCAGGATGGTATTCTTGGCAGGTGGTGGAATCTTTAGGGGAATAGAGCCTAGCAGGGGGCCGTTCAGTCACCGGAGCGGGACAGTAAGGCCCCCGCCTTTGTCATCCTGTGTCTCTCTACTTCCTGGCTAATGAGGTGAGAGGCGTGCTCGCACACACACTCTTGTTGGGATGGGCTGTTCTTTTATTTTTTTAACATGTTAAAAACTCAAATTTATTATGTTACAATTCAGTAGAGGCGAAAACAGTCTTCATTAAGCTAACATAAAAGTGCTGGGAGGTGTATTGGTCACTTTCCCATCACTGAGACAAATTACCCAAACCCACAATTTAAAGAGGGGCTTCTGATTTTCAGAGGATTCCGTCTGTCATTTGTTGATAATTTGCAGAGAGTTCAGGACTTGGTTGGTTCGCTCCAAAGGAGAAATAACGTAGCACAAAGGCCTGATGGGAAAGAAGGCTCATCAGCCCTGAGAACAGGATGTGCTGTTCTCAGCAGAGGCCCATAACGATGTGCTGGTCACTGGATCCTCCAGAACCATTTGCCAAAATAAACCTTTTTTCTGTAAGTTAATTGCCTCAGGTATTTCACCACAGCGATGAAAAACTGACTACTGAAAGTTTCACTTAGCTCTCTCCATGGGAGGTGGGAGGCTGCTTTTCTAACAGTAACCCCAAGAATTTCTACCCCTTACCTCCTTGCCATTTGCTTCAAAGATCTGTTGTTCTCTTGTCTTTTTTTTACATCAGAGAGAAAAAACAAACAGAATGACAAGATTCTGGCTTAATATATCGGATTGTCTTTTTCTCCTTGGTTTCAGCTGAATAATTGTTGGTGAGCCTGGATAGACTGCAAAGATTTCTAGAGCCATCACCCGTGTATTTTGCTGGAAGAGTCTGTGGTCCTGAGGTTGAAGAGTCCTTTTTCAGTCCTCTTGAAATGTCTTTTATTGTTTTTTTGTCATTGTTTGTTTGTTTGCTTTACAAGTATATCCTTTTTAATTTAATATTTTCCCCTGCTGAAGTACTTGAGAAATATGGATTGAAATAAGTCTGTGAGTTAGTTCAAATGATCCAGAAAAGGTATAGAAAGCAAATCTTTGTAAAAATACAGAAATATTGAAATAGCAATACAATGTATATTCATATACTTTCTACATAGATTCAATTATGACTAGATTTGCTTTCTTCACTTTTTCTGGATTTTTGAACTAATTTATAGGCACATTTCAAAGCTGGCATAATAGAGTTTCAAAAATAACAAATAGAATTAGTCTCTTTACACTATTTGCTTATCACAAGAACAAAAGCAGTAACCGTTCTATCCAGAGAACGTATCATCAGGTAAGTAAACCAAAATGTTTCAAGTGATAGGGTTGGGATAACACCTTTTGACAATGGGGCTCTTCTGATGGCAAAAGGGGCTCTGGTGACAGTGGCACAGACACCAAAACTGTCCCCAGCACACTGGAACAGTTGTCCTTGCACCTAAGTTGGACTCTTTAGATCTCCCATAAATGCCAGACACACAACATATGATCACGTATCATGCCAACTTTCATGCCCAGACCAGGGCACACCTCTTCACCTCCACTTGGAGTAGGATGCCAGACAGTGCTCTAGTCTGAGTGGTTGGTTTTCGTGTGACCTCCACACTGAGAAAGGGCTCCGCCAGCAGTGTGAGAGGATGCAGGACCCGATGTGGCTACTGCAAATGCCGTCCCTGGACATCTGAGTCCACAGCTTGCTCTGCTGGAGTCTCCAGACACGGGCCATGGGCCTGCTCAGAGTAATGGCTCTCGCTGCACAGAGAGGAATGCGAGGCCCACACGGTGTCGTGAAACTGAATACTGATAGGGAAAATTGAATGTATACTCCTACCTCTCACTGCAAACAAAAATTCGCTCAGTGTGGATCTCAGACTTAAATCCATGACAATAAAATCCTGAAACCATCAAATGTCTAGAAGAAAAATCAGGAGAAAAATTGCTGCAGCTTTGAGTCTAGGGAAGGTTTCTCAGAGCACACCAAGCACAAACTGCACAGAAAAACATTGATAAATTAAACTTCATCAACATTTAAAATGTTTGTTCATTGAAAGTCAAAGCTGATAAAATAAGAGGCAAGGTAAGAATAGTAAAAATCATACACATAGATAGAAAAAATTTAAAAGCAATGTATAACAACTCAATAGTAGGCAGATAGACAATTCAATAAAAAAAAAATTGAGCAGAATTTCTTAGCCAGTATTTCAGAAAGAAGATAGGCAAGTAACTAAAAGTCATGTTTACCATCCTAGTCTGGAGGGCAGGACCAATAAACTTATGTGTTGATGTGTTAGTCAAACTTGTGAACCACAATTTCCAGTGGAACTGAATGGTTCCTTGAAATGGACAATTTAAGTAGACATTTTCCTAAATTGACATGTAATCAGTAAAATTCTTAAGAGAATTTAATATTTGCCACAAGGTTTGAGTTATGAGGGTTATAAATATTCACTAGAGTAAGCAGAAACATCAGATAGCTGAAGGACTTAGAACATCCTCAATATCAAACTTAAAAATAAGTCCCACGGCATTTAAATGATAAAGGTTTGACTGTTTTTTGTTACGAGTCCTTTAAATAGAATGAGTGATTGTAGAAAGAAACTTAAAAACTCAAGGGAAAAACCAGATTTGGTGAATGGCAACTTTAGTAATATAACATTATTTCCTAGAATTTGTGCGCAGCCTATGCTGTAGTCCAAACCCACTTAGACTCACAGAGCGCAGCACAGCACGACTGGTTAGAAATGGAACAGCCGCAGGAATCCCTGGTCCTCTGTCCTGTGTTTATTTTTGACCTAAGTAGCCTCGGCATCCACCCCTCCTGTCCCCTGCTTGGGCCGCTGCCATTGAGGAATTAGCCCCAAACACAAGCAAATTCTTTTCAGTGACCTAAGGAGGAGAGAGGTCATTTGTTACACTGGGCTTAGGGTCAAATTGAAAATACTAACCCATTTAATTTTTCAAAACAGGAGAATTCAAACAAATGCTCCATCGGTGAACAAATGAACGTTCTTTGCCAAAATTCCAGTTGGTTTGGAAAGTAGTTTTTTCCAGGTTGCTTCCCTGGAGCTGAATCCCTCTGGCAGCAAAGAAAAATCTCAAGGGGTAAAAATTAGCTGCACAATAGCATTTTTAACAACCTGCAAGATTGATGGCAGCTACATACCAGCATTCATATGTCTTCCTCATAGGACTGGAAGGGAGATCAAACAAAGTAGTTGTGTTAGTGATCACCCCAATATGAATGATTGCTTTCTTTTTCTATTAGCCTCTCTCAATATTTAGTTATTGCATTATTTAGGGTATTCATTTGACTGTTGTGACAATAAGACATCTTTGAAAAGTGGCTTTCCTAGGATATGTGTTTTTCTCCCACATAAAAGTCTAGATAGGCAGTTGGTGGCTGCACAATCATCTGGGTGTCAGGCTTCCTCTGTTGTGTCACTCTGACATGGCCAATGAGAGATTTCCAATTTGTAATCCAAAATGGCCACCTTGACTCCAGCAATCACGTCTGCATTCCAGCAGAAAATAAGCAGGACCTGAGCTGTAGGGCATACCCATTGTTTCTCAGGAAACAGCACAGAAGTTGGCCATATTGCCTCTATCACATCTGTTGACTAGGACTTAAAATATGGCCATGCCTGGATTTTAACTGCTCTCCCTAGTTGCATGGGACATTGGGAATTTTAGTCTTTATTCAGGTGGACAGTGCCAAGATAAAGGTCTTATTACAGTGGGGGAAAAGGAGAACAGAGACCAAGTGACAGCTGTTAGTTTCTGCTTTGCCAAACAGGAGATTCAGCAAGACATTGAGCTGCGTGTGCATGCGACTTCTCTTGTAAAATATTCCATATAAGTTTACATTGTTGTAGCCACTTCACTTGGAAATACCTACTCAAATGTAAAGTGTGGGCTGGGGAGGTGGTTCTGGTGGGAGAGAGCTCACCTAACATGTACCAGACCCTGGAGCGATCACAGCGCTGAAAGAAGCAGTTCCAAGCGATCTGGTCATTCCACTGTCTATCTTCTCTCTGGAGAAGCATGTCTAATAGCATACAGAACACAGAGAATACTGGAGTATTATCTATGAGGAAATGGAAGCAGAGTGAGTGACAAAGGACAGTGGGAAAATGATGTAGTAGATCCACAGCTTGGCATCCTTAAGAAGAAAGTTCTGTATGTATACTGTAGAATGTCCTGAGTGCTAGGAGTGACATTGTTTATCCACTTACAAAAGAACATAAATGTATACACACATGCTTACAAATAATCAGAGTCTTTTGTTGAAAATATTTGGCTGTGTGGTGGTGCGCTCCTGTAAACCCAGCACTCAGGGAGGTTGGTGAAGGAAGATTGAAAGTTTCAGACCAGCTTGGGGAACTTAGCAGGACCTTGTCTCAAAACAAAACATGGAAAGGGCTGGGACACACACACACACACACACACACACACACACACACATGCTGGAAAGGTCTGTATTTTTTAAAAGAAAAAAATATGTCTATTATATGGTATATATGTATTTCAGAAGAAAATACAGAGTACACCAAAAAAAGTATACACATTATACACCTGAATAAGTATTTCAATACTAAATGTATTGAGATATCACGAGATTAATGCAAGTTACCTTTATAAGGTAACTTATAAGGTTAACCTTTATAAGAGGTGCCCAGAGTGGTGGCCACGAGCTTCCAGACACTTACTGATAGGACAATCTGCTGCTTGGGGAACCTTGGTCCTTGAGACTGCTGCGTATGCATTTTCAATTTCTTCTCTAAGGGCCAGCAGTAAAGTAGGATTTCTGCGACACACATCATCCTCTAGAGTTCCCCATACAAGGGTAACACCTGGAGGGGGGTGGGGACAGGGAGACCAGAGAGTCTGAGCCTCCATGGGGGAGGAAAGGTGGCTGAGACTCATCCGTGGGAGGCAGGGACTTGGGATGGCTTCCAGGCCCGGCTCCATGTCCTTGACCCTGCCCCACTGTCCCATCAGACTTGGCTTTAAAAATGTAATTTCAAAGATACCATTTTTAAGAGCTTCAGGACAGTGATGGCACCAGCATCAGAACCTAAGCACAGCATCTTTCTCAGTACTGGGCCCTGGCCACACTCTCAGGAGCCAACCTAACTTTTACTCATTGCCCAATCCTGACCCAGTCGACAGGCTGCTTTTGTTTTCTCCTCTTCATATTCATAGCCACCTTTTCCCAATAGCAAAAAGGCTGGATCTGTGATGTGCCTGTGCTGTCCAGCTTCTGGCCATGTGGAAGCTGTCCACATCCCGCGGGGCCCTGGCCAGCAGCTGCCTCCCTCCAGCAGGTGCGCCTTCCTCGCTGCTCTCAGGCAATGCACGTCATCCTGCTCTGGGCACCTTCTCACCAAGGTGGGATCCAGCACTGACGGCCCCCAGTAGGGCCACCTTCCCCATAGCAACAAGTACTCTGTGCTGCACCTTTCCCACCTGTTCCCACCACAGATATCTACTTTTTTTTTTTAATGGCTTTTGAATTGAATTGATCAGACAGAGAAGAAAAAAAGAAGGGAAAGGGAGGACAAATAGGAGCAGAGGATGGTCCAAGTAGGATATTTTTCCAGGGCAATAAGCAGGTTTGATAATTCTTTTGCAAGAGGAAATGTCTACAAAGAAAAGCTTGGGAGTGAATGACAAACTGCCTTACCAGATTTCACAACAGGAAGTAGAACTCTATTTGAAATGAAAAAGTGGCTGAATAAAGAGACAAAACAGACCAATGTAATAAAATATGGTTTCTGCAAACAAACACATTTATGCGCATTTGTTTTGGTGTGTTAGAAGAGCATGAATCGGTGAACACTGTGACAGTAATGACGTGGTTGGAAAGATTCATTCTCATTTTACTTCTGTCTTCAGGACAGACTCCAGGCCCGGGACGTGGCTTGTGGTACAGCATTTGCCTAGCATGGGCAAGACCCTGGATTCAACCCCCAAACTGTAAGAACAAAACCAAACAAATTCCATGTGGAATTGAAGTGCACGTTCAAAGAAAAAAAAAAAAATGAAAACAAAGAGAGCCAGGCATGGTGGTGCAAACCTATGATCCCAGCACCTGGGAAGTTGAGGCAGGAAGATCATGAGTGTGAGTTAGGTTTTGTAGTGAGATAGTGTCTCAAAACACAAAGGAAAGAAGCAAAGAAGGAAGGAAAGAAAGAAAGAAAGAAAAAGCAGGCAAACACAAAGATACTAGAAGAAAACATGAGCCTGTTTCTCAGGACAAAGAGATTTTCTTTGGAAACAACAATTAAAACAAAACAAACAAGCAATAACCCATAGTGAAAAAGACTGATACACATTTGACTACAAAAGGTTTAAACATTTTGTCTAAAAAAAACAGGAACAAAATTAAAAAGCAAAGACCAGTTAGAAGTGACATTTGATAAATATAAAACAAACCGTTAATAGTTCAGAGTACATTATCAATAAGTCCTACAAACAAGTAAAAGAAAGACAAACAACCCAGTGTGACAGTGAGCCAAAAATATGAATATGCAATTAACAAGCCATGAAATGGAAATGGACAGTAAACATAAAAAGATGTTCAGGCTCATTAAAAATCCAGAATAGCCAAATAAAACATACTGAAAGGTCCTTTTGTACCTACGGGCTGGTAAACATGAGAAAGCTTCCTAATGACCAGCTTGCCCCCAGTTCTGAGGAAATAGATAGGCTCATTAAGTACAAGAAGCTATATAGTAAATGGTTCAACCTTTTTAGAGGGAAAATTCATATGTATGTGTATGTTTACTGTATTATACTTTAAATTTTATATTTTTGCATTTTAAATGTATATATATTCATATGTATGAGAAAATTACTGTAATCCTTTAGCCCAGAAATTTAACTCCCATTGAGTTATCTTAGAAAAATAGCCATATAGAAGCTTAAGAAAACATATATAAGCATTCTCATCAGAGTCCAGCCTAGGCAGCCTTCATCAGAGATCTGAAATGGCCCCAAATCCAAAACTTACTGAGCACCAACATGATGACATGAAAATTCCATATCAGGAAACTTCGTCTTATGTAAGAAATGATTAAGACTATTGTCTAAAATGAATTTCAGCCTATGTGTCTACGGTGTATGTGAAACCCAAATGCATTCAGTGTCTTGACTTGGGTCCCATCCCCAAGAGAGCTTGTTATGTATGTAATTCCACAATACTTCTGATCCCAAGCATTTCAAAAATAAGGGATACTCCTCCCATGCATGCCATGGTCTATGGGTAAATCTGCATGGGATAGCAGGTGTTGTATCCCCCCCCTTCCCACACGGTGCAGCCTAGGTACAGTGTGACATCTCCTCACCTTCGTCAAACCCTATGGCTGAGCGCTGCTCACTCGAGCAAAGACATCTATGCAGACTTTCACTCAGGGAGCGAAGACCAAGGGCACCTTTTTTGTGCTGCCCGCTACAACAACCCTCTGTTTTGCCATTGATAAAATTACTTTGGCAGAGAAGGAGAGAAGCAAGAGGATTTACCAGGAAGGTAGGATTTATTTTTAAATTGGAGATGACAAACTTAGCTGCCAGAATTATTTCATGATTTATTTACACTAATTTTAAATCATCCCTTCAAGCCACAGTGCACTGAAAAATACATATTTAAAGAGCATGTGAAATTGAATCACCTCTAGATAATTATGTTGAAAAATTAAGTCCTACCTAATTATTTTTAAGATGTCGAGCTATTGTCAAGATTCTATTTTTCCATAATTTTGTACAATTATTTTAAATTAAAAATTGTGGCTCTGGGTGACTTTGGCATGTTTGGAGGGCAAAATTAAGATAGAAGGATCAAATAAAAGAAGGGGTCCCCTTTGAAATGTGCACTTAGTCCGTAATCATTTGCATGACCTTAAGGATAACAGAGAAGGTAGAAATTAACCAGGAATTGTCTCAAAAATAAGGTAAGTTCAGCAAATAAGCAAACTCAGATAGTAGAGTCGAGGAAGACAACAAGGAAAGAGTTGAGCTGGCCTCCGTGGGGACAGGAATTGCCGCAGGAGTTATCAAAGGCCTGTGGGATTGGGCAGTCAACTGGCGCCCACGCCATCCACACCAGCGGGCAGTATCTCATCCCTAGACAACACTAGCTGCATTTACTGAGAGAAATCAACCAACCACAAATGCTTTCCTAGACCACCCAAAAGAAACATCTGTAGGGGAAAGCTTGGCTCTTTTTCACGGCCAGCAAATGCAGGAACAGCAAAAGCAAATGTTTCTGTTAGGGAGGTACTTCTGGGTGAAGAAACACGCTCGGTAGAAGTACATAGAAAGGGTGTCAGGGCTGGGCAAGCTGAAGCGCGCTTCGCCCCCTGTGCTGCCAGGGCGGCTGGGCTGCAGTTTGTGCGTGAGAGTGTTCTTAAGCAATGGGCTGTAGCTTCATAGTAACCGTCAGTTATTTAGTAGGTTGTCTTTCAATTTCGTTTTCACTGGTGTGTTAGGTTGAGGTTGAGAATTCTTGGATCTCTCCCAACCCTGGCTGAAATGAGCCCCAGCCTTGAGCTAGCGTCCTCACTCTTTCCGCCTCCAGCTCAGTCCTGCCCTCAATAGGCTGTTCTGCTGCAGATGGGGATATAACTGAGCAGCCTGGAGAGAGGCTCACAGGGCCCTGGAAGGAGAATTCAGGTCCCAGGGTCTGGTGGGGAGATGACAGGGTTGAGACACAGTTGGAGAGGGATCAGATGGGGACCTCGTAGCCTGAACTGAACCACTCTTCCCAACGGGAAATGGGCAAGAGGCCAAAGAGATTCCTTGGGAAAACATGATGGGAATTATGCAAACAGCAGGAAGAGGGCAAAATTAACATTTTTCCCAGTCCAAGTACGTTGTCAGCCATGAACTCATTTAAGATCTTTGAAGTCAAAAGCAGCATTAAAAAAAAATGAGAGAAAAAGAATGCTTAAAAAAAAGTGCTCAGTGGCACCACACCTGCCTTTCAAGGGCCAGGTCCTGAGTTCGATCCTTGGTATAAAAAAAAAAAATAAAAGGAATCCTGGGATATAGAGAGAATATTTTAAAAGAAAATGTTTGAAAAAATTCTTGTTCAGGGATTATTGTTGGTACATTTACAATATTTGAAATTATATAAATTCCCAAAGAAATGCTCAAATCTGTGCACACTATAAGGTTCTAGAAACAAATTTTTCTAATATAGTTTTAAATCATTCGAACTTAGGGCTGGGGATTTGGCTCAGTGGTTCTGGCATCTGTCTTGCAAGTGCAAGGACCCAGGTTCAATCCCCGGTTAACCACATACCATACTGGGTGTGAAGACTCACGCCCAGCAGCAACCAGTACCACATACCACAGTGCCGGGCGTGGTGGCTCACACCTGTAATCCCAGCACTCGGGAGGCAGACAGGAGGATTGCTGTGATGTGAGTTGGAGGCTGAGCTCAGAGCCAGCCTGAACTACAAAGTAAGACCCTGTCTAAAAAAAAAAAAAAAAAAGTTGCCATCTGCTTCTGTAAGGGGGTAGGAGGGCTAGTTTGTATCTCTTAGAACCCAAGGAGCCTCTAGTTTCTATTTTATAATCAGTGCGATGGTAGGCAACCGGGAGGTACTTTGCTTTTTTTTTTTAAAATAACTCTTGTATTTTTAGGATTGATCTGTAGAATGTTTATCCCAGAGAAGTAACAGATGTAGGACACGCTGGCGACCTCGATTGTGAAGTGTGTTGCTGGTAGATGTGAAGATCATGGTGGTTGCGAGCATTGACAGAACATGTCCCTAGCACTGCACTCCACACTTTTGAGGGGTTCAGTTTGCACGTTATCCCCACCCATGAAGGATACTATTTGCCCCAATATTTAATTTTACATTTTTCAGTAAAATCAGGCTTTCAGGAAATACATAGTGCACATCCAGAGATTTCTCAGCTTATTTTTTATGCAGCTTCACCAGTGTTAGCAGCTTATACAACCAGAGTTCAAGTACTGAGCTCACGACATAAATGCTGGCAAAGCTAACACCGTCAACTGAAGTAGAAGCCTTACTCAAAAAGTTCTCTCACTCACATCCTTTCTCCATCCCTACGTTAAATCCAGAGCCCATGTGACATTTAGATGTTTCATACCCTCTCCATCCTCTGTTTCTGTTTGTTTTGTTTTTGTTTTTTGTAGGATTGAGGTTTGAACTCAGGGCCTTGTGCTTATTCTACCACTCAGCTATATCCCCAGTTCTGTCTCCCTCCTTCTTCTCCCCATTTCTTCCTTTATTTAAATCTTGAGACGAGATTCCAGACATTGCCTGTGTTGACCTCCAACTAGCAATCTTCTTGCCTTAGCCTTATACCCCCGGCATGCACAGCTCCTTCTTCCTGGTTCTTCTTTACCTTGTCTATGGTGACTAATAACAGTCAGATATTTAATAGAATGTCTTTCAGTTTTGGCCAACCTGATATTTTCTCACGATTAGATCGAGGTGGTATACTTTCTACTAACTGCCAGGTATAACGGTTAAGATGGAGAACGCTACCGAACCTCAAGGCATCGTCTCACAGCTGCCTTGTCAACACATCTCGTCATGGACGATGTTAACCTTGATCTCTTATTAAGGTGTTGTGTGTGACAGGTCCCCACTATACAATGACCAGGTGTTATTGAGAGATGGTAGAACCTTTAGGAGTTGGGGGGCTAGTGGAAAAAGTTAGCTTATTGAGGGGACATTGAGTCCCTAGGTCCTACCTCTCTCTTTGATTTCAGCCACTAAGAAGTGAGCAGGGCCCCCCCACCTCATGCTCCTGGCATAGTATACCATGTAACCACAGGCCTAAAGGGAAAGAGCTGTGCCACCATTGACTAAAACTTCTGAAATCAGAAGCTAAAACTTTTATTATCTCAGGTATTTGTGACAGTCACAGAAAGCTAATACACTGGGTTTCCCTTGGTGTATCATTCAGCTTATCCATTGCTGGGACTCAGTACCTAACACCCACAGCTGTAGGGAGGAGAGATTTAATTTGGCTCATGGTTGCTGGGGATTCAGTCCATGATTGGTTGGCTTCAAGAAAAAATATAATGGCAGAAGTGCGTCACAGAGCAAAGATGTTTAGTTTTGCTTAGTTCGTGGTGACCAGGATGCAGAGTAGGGAAAAAGTGAAGAAGGGGTCTAGACATAGACCCTAAAGGCCACAC
>PVIR01002336.1:0-104087 GCA_004026965.1 Petromus typicus | reverse complement strand
AGTATGTGCTGCAGGAGCATTAACTTCAGTATCAGGTTGGATTTATAGCTGAGATTTCCTTTGCTGTCAGGTTTCAGGTAGGTGCTCAAGGTCCCTTGATCCAGGGAGATGAAGTCCAGGTGGCAGCCACAACTCGGTCCACTCCTGCAGCCCCTCAGAGGAGCCAGAGGCTATGGGAAGCACACAAGAGGCTGCCCTGGGAGACTGCAAAGGAAGCCAGCTCAGGAGCCTCCCCTCACCCTCAACCAGTGGCAGGACAGCTGCTCTCCTGTGACCTTCCCATGCCCTGGCAGAGGCCAAGGGCATTCCCTGCAGAGCGAGTATGAAACAATGCAGTTGCTGTTTCAGAGCAGAAAAAAGAGAGGTGGAGGTAACACATGAGGAAAGCCTTTCCTGGATTTATTTTTTATAATGTCTGCTGTAGGAGAAGTCGTATGAAGATAAAATGTGCAGTAAACCCTGAACCCATGAAAGAAAAGCACTTCTCACTGGTCTTTTTTCTATGTCTAATCACACCTTCAATCATTCAGCAACTGTGCAAACCTTTACACTAGACTCTCTAGTATAAGAAGGAACCCTTCCCAGGCCATCTCCACACCCCAATGCCTGGCGCCTAGAAGGCAGGGAGAGCTCAGGACAGCATGGCTGGGTGGCCAGAGAGCATGGGGGCAGCAGAGGCTGATGAAGGGGCTCAAGATTTGGAAATCCTCTGGTGATCTGTAGGGGTTGCTATGCTGTGAATGCCTGTGTCCCCCAAAACACCTCTGTGGCATCTTAACTCCCAAGGTATTAAGAGGTGAGGAAATAGGGGAAGTGACTGTCCCTGGGCTCCTCCGTTACACAGGATGAGCGCCCTCACTCAAGGGCTTCAAGGAGACTCTCCCTCTCCAGTTTTTTTGAGACAGGGTCTTGCTTTGTAGTTCAGGCTGGCCCTGAGTTCACCATGTAGCCCAGGCCAGCCCTCGAACTCACAGCAATCCTCCTGCCTCTGCTTCCTGAGTACTGGGATTACAGGCGTGAGCCACCACACCCAGCATTGTTATATGTGGTATCAGGGATCAAACTTGGGACTTTGAGCTTGCCAGGCAGTCACAGCACCACTGAGCTAAATCGTCGACCCTCCGTTTCCATTTTTGTTCTTTGGTCCCTTCACTGTACAAGGACATATTGTTCCTCTCCAGACAGCAAGGCAACCATCCTGGAAGCAGAGGGCAGGACCTCCACAGACACCAAATCTGCCAACACCTTGATATCAGACTTTCTGGAAAATCACGTTTGAGAACTATGTGAAATAACTCTTAATTATTTGCACACTGTCTAGTATGTGAGGTTCTGTTAGAGCTGTAGGAATGGACGAGGGCAGATGTGTTCAGGGAAGAGGGGCGAAGAGCTGGGTGCAAAGCACATGAAAGATTACCCGCGGATGGCCACACACAGGCTCTGAAAGTCCATCCGGGGACTTCCAGTGTCCTCCTGGCAGCGGCCACTGGGGTTGCTCTACAGCTTCCACTGGCCAGGCTTATTGGAGCACTTGCCACTGAGGGGACAGAACAGAAAAGTGTGGGAAGATTGGTTCCACTCCTCAGACTCGATGAGGCTCAGCTGCGCCAGGCTGGCAACAGTGGGACAGCTAAGGTGGGTGATGTGGTCTGGCACACCTTCCTAGGCTCTTGTGCATGACAGACAAAGAACTGGATGTGGAACACAATGTAAGGAAAAAGCAGCAAAGTTTATTAAGGTTCAGAGTAAGCAGGCTCACACATGAAAAGGAAAACGGCACAAGTGCAGAAGGCATAGATGTAGGAGTTACAGCATGATTGACAAGGTGCTGAGTCATGTCGCCATGTCTACTGCACATGTCCTTTCCCATGATTCACTGTGATATAGGTGGATGTATGAGATGCAATGCATATGCACGGACATTCAGTGAGGTTCAGGTGAAGAAAGTTATTGTACGTTATACCAACAGGTCTGGTGTTCATATGTCCTGATTTGGAATTTTCTAGGGCCAGTGTGGGGTCTTTGCCTTTCTTACCTCTGACTTCTTGTAGTAAGCCTTAGCATGAAGGAATAGGATTGGCTCTGGGGTGTTGCTGAGGCTCAAGTGAATGCAGGAGAATGGTCCAGCAGCAAGAGAAGGGGATCAGCTCCATAGCCCCAGTTGTACTATCTGTATCAATATCTTTGTCCTATCCATGCACCTTTGCTTCGTTCTTCCCTCACTTAGTTGGTGAAGTCCATGCACATGAGCTGACTCAAGGTTCCCTAGCCGTGGCTGAAATGGATCCCTCATAGGCCATGTTGTCTTTGAGGACATGGCTGTATACTTCTCTCAGGACACGGATGAGGCTTGTGATTGCTGAACTGTGATGTCATGTGATACTGAGGAACTTGCACTATTGTCCTGTCTAAGGCTGTGGACATGAAACAAAGGATCCCTGCTGATCTTTCCAAGCAAGATGCTTCTGTGGGAATAACCTGGATAGGACTCCAATGCAGGCTCATGTACCCAGAAAGCTCAGCCCAGTTAGATGTGGGACCAATATTCAAAGACCTTCTGCACCTGGCTGAGCACAAAAGAACTCACACTGCACAAGAGATATGTATTTGTAAGGCAGAGCTTTACAGTGCCCAAAAGCAGATTGGAGAGAATTTCTCCAGAAGGGATAATAGGAAACTTTCATTTTGTGAAATCACAGAGTTCAAATGAGAGAGGATCTTCACATGCAGGGAGGGTTGGAGGGAATTCCCAGCCACTTCTGGGATATTCTCAACACCAGGTCTTTCACTGGGTAGAAGCCAGAAGGGAAGATCGAAGGCATAGAAACCCTTCAAACTGGATACAGCGATTACATATGCAGTCATTGTGGGAAAGCCTTCACAGAGAAATGCTGGTTTGCTGAACATGAAGAAATCCACAGAGAAGTAAGGTTTTATGAGTATAGCAAATGTGAGGAAATTCATTATGCACAACGCCAACTTCATGAAACATCAGAGAATTCACAGTGGAGAAAGGACTTATGAGTGTGATGTCTGTGAATTATTTATGTTCAGCTCCACCCTCATTAAACATCAGAGCTCAAGTCAGAAAAAGTTACTGTAAGTAAAGTAAATGTGGGGAATTGTCTAGGTTCAACTCCACACCCAATGAACACTGGGAAATCCCACTGGAGAAGGGCTCTATGAGGGCAGTGGTTCAGTCACTTTTCTGCTGCTGGGACACAATGTCCTAGGACACTCACAGTTTAAAAGACAAGAGTTTTATAGAGGTCACAGTTTCTGAGGGATCAGTCCATGGGTAACCGGCTATAAGGTGGGAAGGAATGGTGCAAGCATGGGGGAAGGGCCTGGTGGAGGAGAGCTGCTCAACCTGTGACAGTGAGGAAGTAAAGAAAGAGTGAGATGAGCCAGGGAGAGAGATGCATTCAAAAATCACACCCTTAGTAACCCACTTCCTGCACCTAGTCCCACCTCCAAACACCACAGCCAGTTATGAATGTATCAGTGGGTGAATCCACTGATCAGTTTAGCATCCCTATGATCCAAAGACCTCTGAGAGCCCCACCTCTGAACAAATAAGACCTTTGGGGAGTATTTTAGGTCTGAAGCAAAACATTCAGTGAAAGTGAGGACCCCTTTGGGTACCATCACACTCATTAAACATCAGATTTCACACTAGAGAAACACCATACAAGCACAGTCAATGTAAGGACCTTGATCAGTCTAGCTCTAATCTCAGTAAACTTTACAGGAATCATACTGGAGAAAGGCTATATGAATTCAGTGAGTATGGG
The DNA here is from genome assembly GCA_004026965.1 of Petromus typicus. Lineage (NCBI taxonomy): Eukaryota > Metazoa > Chordata > Mammalia > Rodentia > Petromuridae > Petromus > Petromus typicus. The sequence goes on along the minus strand of PVIR01002336.1, from coordinate 100,293 downwards.
AACCATTAGCCACAAAATACATTTTTCAAGCATCAGAGAGTCCATGCTGAAGATAGATCTTATGGGTGCAGTGGATATTGGAAAGCCTTTGGTGCAAATCCCACTGAAGAGAGGCCTGTGTGTTTTGAGTATGTGGTGAATTCTTCAGGAACAGCTTCATTAAACCTCAAAGATTTGAAAATGAAGAAATGTACTATTGACTCCTATAAACAGTTCATATTATTCAAACGTACATACTGATGTGGTTAATCTCTAGGAATCTTTTTACTTTGTAGAAGTAAACTATTCCTATTAAGAACGCCTCATTTGGGGACACCATGATCCCCAACATGAAACTATACTACAAAGAAACTGTGATAAAAACTGCACGGTACTGGCAAAGTAACAGACCAAGGATCAGTGGAATACATTAGAAGATCCAGAAACAACTCCAGATACACTAAGCCATCTCATCTTTGACAAGGGAGCCAAATATTCTCAGTGGAAGAAAGATGGCTTCTTTAAGAAACAATGTTGGAAAAACTGGGCTCTAATCTGCCAAAGACCAAAGCTAGACCTAACTCTTTCACCAAGTACAATCAAAGTGGATTAGAGATCTAAATACTAAAACAGAAATACTAAATCTACAAGAAAACAGGTTAGGCAAAATTCTTGGAAACATTGGCTTAGGGAAAGACTTTATGAACAAAATCTCTATACCATGAGAACTAGCAGAAAGTATCAAAGAATTAAAAGATTCATATCACAGTGACATATGTTACCCCATGTTTATAGCAGCTCAGTTTGTGATTGCTAAATCTTGGAAACAACCCAAATATTCATCAATTGGAGGTTGGATAAAGATGTGGTTCTTTTATAGTATGGAGTATTACTCTGCCACTAAAAATGATAAGATTGAGTCATTCACATGCAAATGGATGTACCTTGAGGACGTCCTCATAAGTGAAATAAACAGGTCACAGGTGTGTAAATATCATATCTTTTCTCTGATATGAGAATATGAAGTTGTAAATGGGTTGTAGTACATACGTACTACAATATACATACTATACTATACATACTATAGTTGATATTGCGAAGTAGAAAATATTTAAAAGGAAAGAGTGTAAGGGTAAATAATGAGGGGAAAATGAATGTGGTAATATAAAGAAAAAAGAAAACAAAGACTGTGTATACAGGGGGCAGGGGGATGCAGGGCGGGGGGAAAAGGGAAAAAATGAGAATCAAGTCATGTCATGTTCTGGTACAAACTCTTAATGCTGAATGTGATTATCATGTGTATTCATATTGTACCAATAAAGATAATTAAAAAAAAAAAAGAAAAACCTGAAGCCTTGATTTAAAACATTGCAAAATTGAAATATACATTTTGTTTGACTGGAATGAAGGCAACTGAGCTTAGTTCAGACAGATCCAAAAATTAAAGTTGATAATCAAACTTAAAACTAATGATTTTGCTGATGTAACAATGATTTTAGAATGAACTTTAGTCTGGGTTCAATTCTTAAAGATGTATTTGCAAATGAGATGGGTTGCAGAAGCTGAGAGGGTGAAATACATTAAGCCAAAGAAAATTAGGTACTTATGTCATACATTACTATTTACTTATCTGTTAATATCTTAGCAATTTGTACTCTATGACTTTTGTATAGTTTTTCTTTTGGTCTAGTTAGGTATTATCATATCTATTCTTGTTGTTTCATTTATTAAATAGAATGAAATCAGCATAAAAAAGATGTGGTTTTTCAATAGAATGGAGTCTACTCTGCCATAAAAAATGACAAATTTGAGTCATTCATACTCAAATGGACATACCTTTAGGACATACTCATAAGTGAAATAAATAGGTCACAAAAGTGTAAATACAGTATCTTTTCTCTGATATGAGAAACTGAAAAGGTAAATGAGTTCTACAATGTATGTTTGTTATTGTACAATATAAACTATTCAAAGGGAAATGGGGTAGGGGAAAGTAATGAGGGGAAAGAAAAAATTGTGATGGTGATAAAAAAAAAAGGAAACAAACCTTAAGTGTATAGGGGGTGGGGGTTGTAGGGTGGGTAGGGGAATGGGAAAAAATGAGAATCAAGTTGTGTCATATACTGGTACAATTATCAATGTTGAGTGTGATCATTATACGTATATTAAATGTACTATTTCACAATTTAAAAAAAGAATGCCTCATTCCCCTTAAAATTTTTTAATCTGCTTATACACTGTTACTTGATAGGCTAAACTTACTAGACTGCTATGCAGCAGCTCAGGCACAGAGGAGATACATATCAGGGTTACTCAGTGTTGGCAGTATTGGACACCATGCATGAAAACTCTTTGTCTTGGGGCTGTTCTGTTCTTTGCGGATGTTTGACAGCATTCTAACCTCTGTCCCTGTAGATGGTAACTCATGCTGTAATCACCAAAAGGTCTCCAGAAATCACCAAGGTAGCCCTGTTGAGAACTGCTGAGCTATGCTTATTGACCTGGAAAGATTTCCAAAACAGATAATTGAAAGAAAAAAAGCACATAGCAGAAAAATTATATGATACATCCTGGTATATGGAAAATTATTATATGACATACATATCTTGTAAGTATTATATGACACCTATGTTAGGTAAGTAAACACCTTTTATCAAAAAATAAAACAAAATTGGCCGGGGATATAGCTCAGTGGTTCCGGCGCCTGTCTTGCAAGCGCAAGGACCCGGGTTCGATCCCCGCTAACACATAACAATACTGGACATGGAGACTCACCCCAGCAGCAACCAGTACCACATACCACAGTGCTGGAAGTGGTGGCTCACGCCTGTAATCCCAGCACTCGGGAGGCAGAGGCAGGAGGATTGCTGTGATGTGAGTTTGAGGCTGAGCTCAGGGCCAGCCTGAACTACAAAGCGAGTTAATACACTGTGTATCATTATTCTCAAAGTAGTTACTCAAGGGTTGAAACAAAGCAAAAAAGTTTCTTACAAAAAAGAAACATAATACAAAATTTTCTTTTTAACAATCTAAGATAAACTCATAGTATAAATGAAACAAATCACATATATATTAACATATTTTTGAAATAATAGAATATGTAATTTGGAGAAGTATTTAAACCTCCCCCTACATCTTATTCCTCTCTTTTTAGTCCCATTATTTGGATGTGTGTGTGTGTGCATGGCATTTATCATAAGAGAAACAATGCAACATCCAAGCTTGTGGGTGACTTATTTTACTTAACATTATGCTCTCTAGCTGCATCCATTTATTTACAAATGCCTCAGATTTATCTCTCTTTATCGCAGTGTAGGACTCCATTGTGTATAAATACATTTTCCTTATCCATTTACCTCCTGTTGAACATACACACCTGTATCTCTGTAATATAATTATTTTAACTATTTTGGGAAGATATCCACTTGGAAGATAACTGAATCAAATGGAATTTCTCGTTTTAGTTTTCTGAGGAATCTCTACACTTATTTCCATGACAGGTGTACTAGTTTACATTCCCAAGACCAAAAAGGTTCTTTTTCCCCCACATCTTCACCAGTATTTGTTATTGTTAGACTTTTTTATTTTTTTGGATGACTGCCATTCTTTGTAGGGTAAGATGACATGTCAGTATAGTTTCAACTTGCATTTCTTTGATGGCAAGAAATGGTGAGTATTTATTTTTTTCATGTATTTACTAGTTACTTATACTTCTAACAAGTATCCATTTTGGTTGCCTATTTTTTTTTTTGATTGGGTCTTTTATTTGCGGAGTCTGATTTTTCTTTTTAGGTTTTTTGAGACAGGGTCTTGCTTTTGTGGTTCAGCCTGGCCCTGAGCTCAGCCTCCAACTCACATCACAATCCTCCTGCCTCTGCCTCCCGAGTGCTGGGATTACAGGCGTGAGCCACCACGCCCGGCACTGTGGTATGTGGTACTGGTTGCTGCTGGGTGTGGGTCTCCACACCCAGTATTGTTATGTGGTTACTGGGGAATCAAACCCGGGCCCTTGCGTTTGCAAGACAGGCGCCGGAACCACTGAGCTAACTCCCCGGCCCCCTGGGGAGTCTGATTTTTAAAACTTATTTTATGTGTCCTTGATATTATTCCTCTATTCAAAACAGCTAGCAATTTTTTCCCCATGTGTGTCTTCTTTTTGTTGGTTGTTTCCTTAGTTGTGCAGCTTTTTAATTTGAAAAGAGCCAGTTGTTGACTTTAGGTACTATTTCTTGTGTCACTGGGGTCTGGAAAGGTAAGATAAGATTGTTCACATGGTTCCCTCCATGGAGAAAGCCAGGGCTGCAGTCAGAGTGAATTTTGCCTTTCTGTGCACTGCTCATGTTTACGAAAATAATGGAAATGGAAATGATGTATCTGGTGTTAAAAGTTAGTCATTAATGAATAGATATTGAATAAGAAGAAAGCATGTGTAAGCCACTTCTTGACAAAGTATTTAGTTTGCTAGGGAGGCAGAATTAAAGGAACTTTTAGGATGTGGGGAAACAGCACTGCTTAGTTCCGTCAAGTTACAATTTCATAGAAAGCCTCCTGAGAAGGGAGTGAGTAACTTCTAAAGCGCTTCCACTTACTGGCTCAAGGCTTCGAGGATACGCAGCCAGCAGTGACTTTTCCGTACAGCCAAGTCTGCATAAAGTGAGGGTCGGATTTCCTTTCCTGTGTCTCCTCTGCACGACCCTTTAACTTGAGCTTCTTTGGCGTGTGCTTGGCTTTCTGTGACCGTGGCCCCGATGCCATCATGGGAACTGTCAGTCTTCCCAGTTAGACAGACCGGAGAATCTAAGTGGACTGTGACTGTGTTTGGTCTGGCAACGGCCTGCCATGCTTCACGAGTGTATTTGTTTTGCAGTAATTTGTTTGTCATTTTTCTCCATGATCTATGGAACATTTATTTCCCCTGAAGCAAAAGGATCTGAAATGTCAGAGGTTTCCCTTGGTTCTGTTGGGGTAATGAATTGCTGAAAAAAAGGGATTTTTCTTATATGCTATTGTACTGTGGAAGGAGACATTTTGTGACCTTTTACTGCTTTATAGTGGTAATGAATTTTGTGACAAAGCCAGAAACCTGGGCTTCTTTGTTAAAATAAAAAGGGTTGAGGAATAACTTTGACCTGGACCTTTGAAGAATTAATCAAATACAGATTTTGGAAAAATTGATGAGTTTGGTCTTTACAGAGACACCCTAATTTATTACTGTCACAGAGGCACTGTGCAGCTCTATACCAGATAAACACATCAAATAATTCACTGCAGACTCACGGCTGGGATGGATATTTCCACACCGCTCATGGGAGGAGGGGGGTGCTGGCCCAAGAGACTTCAGCCTGACCACAGTGTTGCGCTGCTTTTTCTTTATTGTTAAAAAAAAAAAATCTAACTGTAAAGGTAATACATATACTGAATGAATATAGAGGATAATAAAATTTATCTATAATCACTCCCTCAAACTAATGGACCATCACAGCATTTCTATATATTCCCTCTAGTATTGTTTTGACACCTGTGCTATTTTTTACACAATTCTCAAGGTACTCTGTGTTTTCCCCTCTTAAACTTGTATATAGTGCTTCCAAATCTCTAAACACTTGGAAGATCATTTATAGGAACATTAATTTTCTATCATTTATCTTCTGAATTTTGGCTATGTTACAAGGTCCTTTTTGTACATTCTCCAAATTGTACATGTTTTTATTATTATTATTATTATTATTTTTTTTTTTTTTTTTTTTTTTAAAGTTTTTTTTTTGGTTTTTTTTTTTTTTTAGGTTTTTTGAGACAGGGTCTCGCTTTGTGGTTCAGGCTGGCCCTCAGCTCAGCCTCAAACTCACATCACAATCCTCTTGCCTCTGCCTCCCGAGTGCTGGGATTACAGGCATGAGCCACCACGCCCGGCTGTTTTATTATTTTTGAAAAGTAAGAAATCAGGCTCAAGGGTTAGGTAATTAATAATTATGCTGCTAGGGGCCGGGGATTTAGCTCAGTGGTTCCAGCACCTGCCTTGTAAGTGCAAGATCCTGGAGTTTGATCCCTGGTAACCACACACAACAATGCTGGGCATGGTGATTACACCCACCAGCAATCAGTACCACATACCACAGTGCTGGATGCAGTGACTCACACCCACTATCAATCAGTTCCACACACTATAGTGCCTGGTGTGGTGGCTCACCTTGGTAATCCCAGAACTTGGGAGGCAGAGGCAGGAGGACTGCTATGAGTTCAAAGCTTGCTGGGTTTGCAAGGCTTGCTGAGTCCAGGGCCAGTCTGAACTACAAGGTGATACCCTATCTCAAAAAAAAAAAAAAAGAATCATGCTGCTATAAACATGAGTACGATTGTATCACTGTCATATGATGTCTTCAACTCTTTGAGGAAGATACTTAGAAGAAGAACAGCTGGGTTGAAAGGAATTTCTTGTTTTAGGTGCTTTTTTCCTCAAGAACTCTCCATGCTAATTTCCACAGTGGTTATACTAGTTTACATTTCTAGCAACAACGCAGAAGGCCCTCAGGTGGCCACAGCCTTCCCAGTGCTAGCTGGTGTTTGATTTCTTGATGATAGTCTTTCTTTCTTGGGTAAGATGGAATCTAAGTGTTGCTTTAATTTCTTTTTCTCCTGTGACCAGCAATGTTGAACGTTTCTTCTGGAATTAATGGCCAATGTATTACTTCTTTTGAGGAGTGTCTATTCATTTCAATTGTTCAGTTTTTGACTGTTAACTACATGAAATAAATAAGACACAAGCTCTGATAAAATTTATCTTATATGAGAAACCCCAAATACAAACCATCAAAAGATAACAGGAAGTAGGGAGACAGATCTTCCTCAAACGAGAAGGGGGTCAAGAGATGGAAGAAGGGGGAAGAGAGAGGAGGGGAAAAGGGAAAGATGCAGCAGGTCACAAGGGGATGCAAAAAGAAGTAAGATGTGTTATGTACCTGTGCAACTCCTCATGATGAATGTAATTATTATGTACTGCAAACATGTGCTTTAAAAAAAGAGTCCCGACTGCAAGACGAAGTCATACAACGATGACGCTATGGTCCCTCAGAACAGAGGATTCAGTGAGATCAGTGATTCTCAACTGAGATCAGTGGATTCTCAGCTATCCTCTGACCAGACAATCAAATGCATGAACCTCAAGACTCCAGCCACTGTAGCCTCTCTGCCATTTACAGAAGCATAAGCACAGGGACCATCCCGCCTGTCCTTACAGAAGCGGCACCGTTAGTCACCTTGTCTCTCTACACATTCGCTCTCTGGGAGGTTTCTATAACCCTTCCTGGTGCTTTTGCAAGGTCAGGGGAAGTCCTAGAAAAGAGAAGCCTCAGTCAGGTCAGAGAGAAGCTGGGGAGGAGAAGTCTGTTACTTCAATCTTGCTTTGTGAACCACTTCCGGGACTGTGGATGTCCAGCTTGCTGTCTTTGTTAGAAGTGTGTATTTTCCTTCTGCATGTTTACATAATGGAACACCAAGGGGAAAAAGGTCAGCTCTACATCTTCATGCTTTGCTGGGTTGAATACACTTTTATTGTATTTTTTTCATCAACCACATCAGATTACTTTAGGATAAAAAATTTGGGGGTTTGAGTAATCAGAAAGATAATGTAAACTTCTACACAAGTAGCTTCAGTAGGAGCTTGGGGAAGATTTCTAAATATTTCTAAAACACATTCCCTCCTCTCCTTCCCAGGGCTGGAGACCGAACTCATGTGCTCTCATTAAGCCACATGCCCAGCCATGTGATTTCAAGTCTTGTATTTGTTTTTAAATGTATGTCACAAGAATATTTAATTAGTCATAAATACAATATTTGCATAAATGCAAATATTTTAAATTATAAATGTTGGGCTGCAAATTGAATGGAAAGTCTTCTCACCTCGGGACTCTGCTACTCAAATTGGGGTCAGAGAACCAACAGGGCAGGTCCCCAGAACTTGGTAGAGCCTTCAAAATGTTAAATTCCAGTCCCATCAGCCCAGGAATCGGGTGATTTACACGTGCATTCGAGTTGGAGAGGCCCTGGTCTGAGAGCAGAGGGGAGACTAGATGTCTGGAATGTTTTAAGTGCTTGTCACCTGGTGGTCACAGGTGAGTTCCTAGGAGACAAGGGAACGCAGTCCTATTCACAGCCTGCTTTTTCTCTCCCAGTAAGACTCTAATTTCTAAAATGATCTTTTCATCTCTCCCCAGCATCCCCTTATTAGTCATCAGCATCGACACAGCTGCTGAGAGGAACTGCAGTTTGGATAACTCCATGAGATTTCACGAAGCAGGCAAACAAGGCCAAGATTGTTGTTGTCTTGGGTTGGCGTCAGGTGGAGGGTGGCTGCTGTGAAGGCGTCTGAAAGGCTGGCACATGGCACTGATGATTCCGCACAGAGCATCAGACGCGCTCAGTAACCAAGGAGTGAAAGTTCCTCTCGCTTACTTCAGTTTCCAGAAATAAGCCGCTCTACTGTTAATACAAATTCTCAGGAGTGTTCAAAAGAAGGCCTAAGGTCAGGAATATGTTCAGTTTAATAGTTAGGGAAATTTAATTGGTGGAATAATTAAGAAAATAGTAACTTCATCAATTTAAAACTATGGCTGATCGGTAAAGGGTAAGGTTTAGACTCTTTTTTGAATCTCTAGCGTTTTAGTATACGTGTTGTCAAAGCAAGCATAGAGTCTCTAATACTTTAAAATGTTAGCTGTTAACAGTTAGAAATCAAGTTATTCTAACCTGTTCAAAAAGTGACTGAGATACAATCTTAAAATTTTAAAGATAAAATTTACATCACAAACAATTATGCTATTTCAGTCAAAAGATTATAAAGGAAAGTAATATATACTTGAAGTTGAGTTTCCATTTTACCATTTATTTCTTTTTTTGAGAAAGAAGCCAAGTCAGATAAGCACTGAATTAGTTTTTGGAAGGAGTTTTTATAAAAAGATATAAAATGAATATAAGTACTCCAAATAATCACAACTTCCTGATTCAGTCACTACAAATTTATACCAGTGTCAGTATCAAGTAAACATGAGTCTCTCAAACTTGCCATCAATTATACCAAACCTAAACTCTCTTATGTCTCCCTTTACAAACAAGCACTCCCTGTTACAACCAAGTACCTTTGACATTTATGCAATTTCTTCTTTTACAGGTTCTTTTTCAAAGATCTGTTAAAGTCTTTCCCAAGGTTTTCTTTCTTCTTGTTTTATATGAAGAGGACATTTATTCCATAGCTACTTTCTGTGGCACCACTGTTCTAGATGCTTCCCTACAGATATGAGCATGAAGGGCAAAATGTCTGTACTCACGGAACTTATATTTCATGCAGGAGAAGACGACAGACAAATATTTTAAAACAACCATGCCAGATGGCACAATGTGCTGTAAAGAAAAGGCAGGTTTAGGAAACAGGAAGAGCACTCAGAGTACCGGGAATGCAGTACGCTGTCAGCAACTATTAGCTTCTTGGCTTTATTTCTCTAAACTTACTTGCTCAGCCATGTGTCTGTGGAGGTTCTGAGGAAACAGGGCACTAACACTGGTTAGCAGTACTAGTAATAATGATGATGATGATGATGATGAAAATGGAAGACACAAACATGGACCAAAATAACTTTATTGAAAAAATAGTATGGTGGACCAGGGATTTAGCTCAGTGGTTCTGGCGCCTGCCTTGCAAGCGCAAGGGCCCAGGTTCGATCCCTGGTAACCACATATGACTATGCAGGGTGTAGAGACTCACCCCCACCAGCAATCAGTGCCACATACCACAGTGCTGGGCGTGGTGGCTCACGCCCGTAATCCCAGCACTCAGGAGGCAGAGGCAGGAGGATTGCTGTAAATTTGAGGCTGAGCTCAGGGCCAACCTGAACTACAAAGTGAGACCCTGTCTCAAAAAAAAGAAAAAAAAAAACAGTATGGTGTTTCAGTAAATAAATGTGAAAAGAGAGAGAGATTATAATAGACTTTTACAAACATTGCTAATTTGGAAATAAGGGCAGGTTACAGGACCAAAAAGGAACCCAACAGAGAGCACTTTTCTCAGCAGCAGGTCAAAGGAGCTGCCTGCAGCAAGATGCCCAAGTAAGCCTTGCACACCTCACAGAGGGCTGTGTGCCTGGTTCATCCTAGTGTGGGTGCAGAAACATCTGGTACAAAGTTCAGCTTGAAGAAAAAGACTATACAGCCATCTCCAGAGTACCATTTCATCAGACCCAGAGAGCACCAAGAGGCCAGCCCTCACCCCAGAGGCCAACTGCGCAACTTCTCCTCACCACGGGCTATTCAGTCACTGAGTTCTGGACATCTTACGTTAGCTTGCCCTCCTACTTTTATGTTCAAGATTGTTTTAACAGTTGACATTGATGGAATCCAGAGATAAGTCATCTATATCATTTTTTGGTTTTTAAAAAACTATCCAATTTACAAAACTGTAACCAAATGATCTCAAGAAAATATGCAAAAGGGCCGGGGAGTTAGCTCAGTGGTTCCGGCGCCTGTCTTGCAAGCGCAAGGACCTGGGTTCAATCCCCGGTAACCACATACAATACTGGGTGTGGAGACTCAGGCCCAGCAGCAATCAGTACCACATACCACAGTGCCGGGCGTGGTGGCTCACGCCTGTAATCCCAGCACTCGGGAGGCAGAGGCAGGAGGATCGCTGTGATGTGAGTTTGAGGCTGAGCTCAGGGCCAGCCTGAACCACAAAGCGAGACCCTGTCTCAAAAAAATAAATAAATAAAATGTGCAAAAATATGAAAATATTTTACAACACAGAAGGAGATAAAAGAGGTATACTACAACTGAGAACTACTAGGTACAGTATTTATTGAAGAAAAAGAGTAACATATTTGTACTCTTGCTGCGGTCGAATGAAATATTAACCCTGGAAAAGAAGTTTAAAAATAGTAAAAATTTTTGAACTGCAAAGCCTATTTTTAAAATACAGTAAAGAAAGATTTTTCATATTACATTTTGTTATGCCCTTGGAAAGCTAAAGAGAAGCTGAATCAGATCTGTAAAATAAATAACTACACAAAGTACATGCAACAAACCAGAATGTAAGGGAAAACGACAAATCTCAGTAAGCCTTCCCTCCAAAAGCAGCAAAACATGCTACAAAGTCTATTTTAAAAAGAAAAATATTTCAAATGCACTTCAGAGATGGTAAAAAGTAAGCTTGAAAATTACAAAGTGAGGAACACGCTACTGTCCAACCAAATGGAGTTACCGTGCTGACACAGATGAATAGAAGACTGGGCAAGATTTCAGAAGCAACTACTGTCAGACACCCAGAAATATGCAAAAGAGAACCCCAGTGATATCATATCCCTACTCATGCCGGTAAAACTAGAAACTGCCAACACCAACGTCGGTAAGGAAGTAGAGTAATTGGAACTTATATAAAACTAAAGTCTCTTCGGCTGGATTAAGAAAATGGGCACAAGCTCCTTATGAGAGACACAGTCAGAGTTGTGAGAAAGTGGAGAGGTTGGAAGGGGAAAAGCTGAGGCAACTATTCCACGAGAATCCCATCGAGAAGAGAAACAGAGTTGTCCTACATCTATCCAAACTAGGCAAAATGGACTTCCAGACCAATATCAATCCATAAATAACATTTTAGGGAGAAAAAGGTCACTTTCCTATGGGAAAATTTGACAAAAGAGCAACGAAGACATCTTGAAAATAGATTCATTATTATTCAGATAATAATGTTATTAAGACATTTTAAAATAAGGATAAAAAGTTGTACAACTGCAAACTTTAAAACATTTTGAAATGACTCATGGGTCTAAAAGAACATTATTTATAATGATAATAATTTGATAATAAAATGATAAAATATATTAAGATAGCCTTTAATTCTAGCATTCTGAGAGGCTGAGGCGGGAGTATTACAAATTTGAACCCAGCCTGGGCAACTTAGCCATTCAGGAAGAATCTGTCTCAAAATTTAAGAAAGGGATGAGGTGAAGCTTCGTTTGAAAGCTTAAATACTAATTTAAAAAAAAAAAAAAAGAGTTAAAACTGGGTCAGGGATTTAGCTCAGTGGTTCTGGCGGCTGCCTGGCAAGTGCAAGGTCCCGAGTTTGATCTCAGGTAACCACATACCACAGTGTCAGGCGTGGTGACTCATGCCGGTAAGCCCAGCACTCGGGAGGCAGAGGTGGGAGGAGTGCTGTGAGTTTGAGGCTAGCCTGAGCTACATAATGAGTTCGGTGCTAGCCTGAACTACAAAGTGAGACCTTGTCTCCCCAAAGAAAAAACTGAACATATATCAGCTGAATTTTCAACTGCTGTCAGAAAGGGAACAATGGGGGAAAGAGTATAAATTACTGGCATAAAAACAACATACAAATCAAGAGAACAGAAGAGATACAAAAGCAAACCTGCACAGGTGCCAGGGATATAACTCAGTACCTGCCTGGCAAGAACACAGTCCTGAATTCAATTCCAGGTACTAGAAAAAAAATGTAAAACCGCATAGGTAAGAGCAGCAATCGTCACAAGGGTACCAAGAACTCTCCACTGGTAAAGGAGAGTCTACAAGGGCTGATGTTGGGAGAAAGCTGGACATCCATGTGCACAGAGTGAAATTAAACTCGTACTTTACATTGCACACAAAATCAACTCACACTGGATTAAAGATTCAAATATAAGACCCAAAGTATAAAACTCCTAAAGGAAAACATAAGGGGAAAGCTTCACGTTGCCGAATTTGGCAATGATTTCCTAACTATAACAACAAAAGCTCAAGCTAAAATAGACAAGACGATGTCAAATGAAACTGCTTCTCTAGTGTAGTGGGAGAAACCATGAGCAAGAAGGCAACGCAGACCAATCTTTTGAGCTAGTCCTTGAGTACTTTTCCTACTAGTACCCTAGTCACAACCCACCAATGTTAGGTGATCATGAAAAAAAATTCTAAGCTCCTCAACAGGAATAGCTGGAGATGCTGGCTGCTCTGGATAAGGTATGCCTCCTCGCTAAAATCTAACAGGCCAGCATCTGGGGAACTGGTGCTGGGTAGAACACAGTCCTCAGAAATATCTGAAGGTATTATATGATTCACGTTTGGGGTAGACATTGGCCCACAGTGCTCAAAATAACCCACTGAAGAGGGAGGAGATGTGGACAGAGGATCACTACAGTGAAGTGCTAGAGGAGGGATCAGAAAGGTGGGGAGGATGACACGATGACATCACGTGACGATTAAAATCTTTCCAGCCTTGTTGGGGCATTCTTGTGCTCATGACCACACCTGTGGCAGTATCGCTGCTGATCCACAAACGCGCCCCTTCCAGCAGAGTGAAGAAGCGGGAAGTGGGCAGGCAGCTTTGCTACTCTGGCTGTCACGTGTGCACAGAACACAGGAGTGAAGCCGAAGGGGCTTTCCAGACTGTCTGACTTAGTCCTCGGGGTGAAGCAGGTGGAGATGAAATGTTACGTCTGTGGAGTCAGCGGGGAAGAGCTAGAGGAGAGACAGAAATGCTTCTGTGATCACCCTGACCCAGGCACCCCTAGTTTATCCCCTCTGAAGGGCGCTTTCTGATTTCACTCCATAAAACCTTCTAGAACATATTTATAAGCTGTAGTTATGAAAATGATTTCCAGTGTTGGTTGGCCTGTAAGTAAATACTTTCCTATAGGTGGGTTTAAACCCCGCCCCCTACCAATAGTAATTGCAGAGAAAAGAAAATGAGCTAATGTCCTCATACCAACAGCAGCAGACCCTCAGTGACAGTCCTTTCTTTTTTACTTTCCTCTGCAGTAGCCTGAACTACTGGTGACTACGAAGCCTGGGCGGAAGAAGCCATAGTGCTGCTCCTGTGAGGGCAGGAAGCTGGCGCCCTGCTTCTGGTAGGCAGGCATAGAGGCCACTCTGTGAATAGACAGGGAAGGTGCTTCTATGCCAACTCAAGGGTCTGACCGTGCTTCCCTCACTGCACACGGGCATCAGAGGGCAGGTCCGAAGCTGGTGGGGAAGGCCACCACGAGGAACACTTCCAAGATGGCAGCAGTATTCCAAACAGGGGGCCAGATGTGTGTCTGAGTTCATCACAGCAACAGCGATATGCTGTAACATGTAGGATGCTGCATCCAAGAAAAGTAAGCAGCCTCACAACCCACGGGGCAAGGTGAAGGTTCTCTTCTGAGTCCCACACCCTACTGATGTTTACCCTTCAAGAACCTTTCACCTGTGCTGTAATTGCTAACAGTACTCTCGGGAAGAAAGCAATGATTATGGCTGGCTACCCCGAGAACCTGATGCAAGCTGGTCACTGGGCCACCCAGCTACACGGTTCCTATGCTGCCACTTCTAAAGCTGCCAAAAGGCAGCTGAGCGAGTGAGGGGACACAGGCAAAGGCGGCGGGCAGCCGTCACAACGTGGGCAGCACAGTCTGCACGTCCTGTGGACCTGGTTCTACTGGCCTTGTTACGCGTTCAGTTATTCGGAAGTTGTAACAACCATCCCGGCCTCACCCGTGCGCTTTTCTAGCCAGCCTTAGAGTTTCAAAATGTCTGGAGTCTGTCAAATGTGTGTCAAGACAGGGGAAGTTTGAAGTTTAAGAATCAATCTAATGTAGCCTCACTGTAACTGATAAGAGGGCTGTGACTCTCTTATTCAATTCCTTTTTTTCTAAAGCAATAGAAATCCAATGCCAGGTTGCATGTGTAATTTTAAAGTTTCACTAGCTATATAAAAAGGAAACAGGTAAAGTGTTAATACAATATTTAAAATATCCAAATTATTGTGATTTCATCAAAGTATACAGAAAGTATATAAAGTATCCATGAAGTACATTCTGATGTCATAGTATAGATGATATAGATCATATAAAAGAACTAAGTCTTCCCGGGTGTGTTGGCTCACACCCGTAATCCCAGGACTCGTAGGATTGCTGTGAGTTCGAGGCTTGCCTGGGCTATATAGTGAGTTCAGGGCCAGCCTAAATTCCAAAGCAAGACCCTATCTCAAAAAAAAAAAGAACTAAGTCTTAAAAATCAGATGCCGGTGAAGGTTTTTGTGGTACTAGGGACTGAACCTGGGGCCTTTCCAGTGATCTACATCCCCAGACCTCACTATTTAAAATTTTAATTCTGAGGCTGGGTCTTGCTAAGCTGCCCAGGTTGCTTTGAATTTGTGACCCTCCTCTCCAGTCTCCCACACTGCTGTGATTCCGGGACTGCACCATCACACCTGCCTGGATGTGGGTGTCAGACCTGCGGCACATCTCTACCTGTAATGAGCGCATTTCGAGTGCTCAGCAGGCACATGTGGCTGGGGGCTCCCAGAGGACAGGGCGAGTCTAGGCTCTCTGTAAAGTCCTCAGCACTCAAACCCCACTCTCGCATCTCCCATCACTGTTAAGTTTATTCTAACAGAAACGGTAAGTTCCCCGATCTCAAAGCGATTTCCCTCCAGGTTTCATACGTCCACTTTGATCTTGTTTGCATCCCAACTCTTCTCCAGTTATCCATTCTGCCATCAAGTGGTCTTTACTGAAGCCTATCGAGCACCGAGTGTCTGTATTAATTGATTAGGTTGAAAAGATGAAAATCTGTGGACGCCGACTGGTAGTAGTTCTCAGCTTAGCAAGACGTGCAGATGCAGACACAAAAATGTGCTGGTTCCTCTCAGAGACACAGACAAAGGAAAGCAAAGAGGAAGGACAGGGCCTTCTGGAAAGCATTCAGTTAGGGATCCTGGGCTGGTTCAGTTGGGAACCCTGGTGCAGGGCAGGTCAAAGGTATTTCAAGCCTGAGGAGGCACATTGAGACAAGGTGAGACAGATGTTTTGCAAATAGAAAGAAGATCAAGGAATGAAGGCAGGGAGGAGGGAAGAGGAAAGGGAAGTCAAAAATTAGGATGTGCTGTGTATATGTGCTAACTTCCCATGTGGAATGTAATCACATACTGAAAACATGTATAACTCTAATAAAAATGTTAAAAAGATACCAGTACAATGATCTACATGCTTAGAGATGGCAAGTAAGGCAAACATCGTCTAGTTGGGTAAGAAGATGGCTCGGAAGCTTGAGGGGGCTGGACACAACTGCTGGGCCCTGAATTCCCAGTGACACAGAGAATTATTGGAGGGCCACTCTGAGCAGGACCCCAGGGCAGGGGGCAGACTCTGTGCTGACATGTACAGCAGACTGGAGAGGAAAAAGAGGGGAAGAGAGCTGAACAAAGAGCACCGTCTGCCTCAGGAGGAGGGGAAGTGAGCTCCACGGGCACAGGGAACGGGGGAGTGGGGGCTTCTGAAGACAGTCAGTCTCAGGACGAGCATCGGCATGGGTTCTGGGCCTCGAGCTGGCCCAGACTCCCCGGGCTAGGGCACTCAGGCCACTGGCATGGTACTCATATAGGACCAGGATGGTCTGTCGCCATGAGAACACCAAATATCCCCTGCCCCGAAGGGACTGACAGGGCTCCTCGCAGGTTAACGTAGGCATCAAGCAGAATCGAGCTCAATGACTTCCAACATGGCCAGGAAAGTCACACCTGAGAGACCCTGTGTCGGGGTGGCACCAGCCAGCTGACCAGATGGCGTGGCGGCTCCCACCACACTGGGCACTAACATGGCTTATTCAGTGCTAAATTTTCTGCAAGGAAGTTTTGAAATACTGAGTTAAGAATGTACCGCATTGTGAGGGCCCTAGGTTCAACCCCCAGTCTCTCTCTTTCTCTCTCTCTCTCTCTTTCACATATACACATGCACACACTCACTCTCACACTCATCTAAGAAGGCGAAGCTTGGTCACATAGCTTGTAAATGGCACAGCCTGGCACAGAATTCAGTTTTCACAATTTGCCGCCTGGTGTCACTTTCAAGGCATACTGTCATTGGCTGTACCAAGGCCATAATGAGAACGGATGTCTTGCAGAACTGTTTACATTTATCGCAACCCAAATGAACAGTGAGCAAGCCAGACTAGAGTGACGGCAGCCAGTGGCACACACTGGGCCTTCAAGATGTCGCAGGGACTGCTACTCACATGGCGAGGGATCCACAAAGAGAGGGTCGATGTTGTGCAGTAGCTCCGCTCTGGGGGACGGGCTTCCTTCACTAGAAAAGAATTTTTTAGGAAATGTTAATTTCCTTTCTTAAATGGACAAGAGTTATTTTAATACTTCCTTTCTCTGTATTTGTTGAAAATAACCAATGTGATGATGTCAGTTAACGACTGTATCATGAATTCAGTGGTCTCCAAAACCTGTGCTTGGTATATCTTCAAGCGCTCATGTCTGCACATTTTAGATGAAAATGTCAATGTCAAGCACATGATGATATAAAAATAAATACACGAAAGAGTCCTAGGACCCTTTGCAATAACACTGTGGCTATATTTACACATGGTCGTTTTTCCACTCGATAGAGAATGTGGCAACTTCATGCCTGGAAATGAAGAAAGGACATCTGCCAAAGAGCAGTGTTAATATTATATATGTGGTGTGCATTTGAAAGAAGAGCTACATCAGAAGCTTTATATCCAAAGGGACCGCAGACTTAACACAAATATCTGTGAAGTAATCTCCTGAACACTTTTTTAAAAAGTATACATGCAGCTACTGTCACAACCTACATTAGGGCTGAAAATAAACCTGGAAACCTCTTGATCCCACCCCTTCCTGAAAAGGCAGGTACAGCACGTAATAAACTACTGGCAGAATATTGGGCTGTGCAATTCTCATGCAGAGCTGTTTAAAAACTGGGTACAGAAGCACCGCCAGATGTACAAAGAGAGTGCATGACGTGTGCCGGTCATTTTGCCAGAGCAGACTCAGCCTCATAGAAACACAATTTAAACAACACAAAAGAACTACAAACTGCTTGATAATCCAATGCTGTTCAGCTAAGGTAGCAAAGCACTGTTACACACAGGATTTATATACAGTCTGAACAACTAGCAAGGTTCTTTATACAACCAAGAAGACATGCTTTCAAGTAGCCCAATACCCATACCCCAAACTCACAGCTATCTGTTTATAACAATGTGCTGGGATTTCAAGGACCAGTAAAATTTCAAAAACTCTGAGCCATGGCTAGCAACTTTATCATGGTCTAATAAGCAAATGTTAACAGAAAATTTAAAGAATTTAAAGCCAGGGCCGAGGAGTTAGCTCAGTGGTTCTGGCACCTGTCTCGCAAGCTCAAGGGCCCAGATTTGATGCCGGGTAACCACATACAATAATGCCGGGCAGGGTGACTCACATCCACACACAGTCAGTACCACATACCACGTTGCTAGGCATAGTGGTTCACACCTGTAATTCCAGTACTCGGGAGGCAGAGACAGGAGGATTGCTGAGTTTGAGGCTGAGTATAGGACCAGCCTGAACTACAAAGTGAAGCACTGTCAAAAAAAAAAAAAAATCTGGGGCCGGGGATTTAGCTCAGTGATTCCGGTGCCTGTCTTGCAAGTGGAAGGACCCGGGTTCGATCCCTGGTAACCACATACAATACTGGGCGTGGAGCTCACGCCCAGCAGCAACCAGTACCACATACCACAGTGCTGGGCGTAGTGGCTCACACCTGTAATCCCAGCACTCAGCAAGCAGAGGCAGGAGGATTGCTGTGATGTGAGTTTGAGGCTGAGCTCAGGGCCAGCCTGAACTACAAAGCAAGACCCTCTCAAAAAAAAAAAAAAAAAAAAAATTAATGGCATTACTGTGCTCTCATGACAAATTCACAGAGAGAGAAATTAGAGAAACAACACTTTGCACAATAACACCAAGAAAAATTAAATACTTAGGAATCAATCTAAGAAAGGAAGCTAAAGACCTATCAATGAAAACTATAGTGCTCTGAAAAATGAAATCAAAAGGATATCACAAAATGTATAGATGACCCCTGTTCTTTGCAGAACCTAGGTGATGAACATGGCCATACTTCCAAAACCGGTATAAGATTAAATGCAATCCCAATCAAAATACCAGTATCTTCACCAGGAAAAACAATCCTAAAATTTATTTGGAACCAGAAGAAAACTAGAATAGCAAAAGTAATTCTGGACACAAAGGGTAAGAGAGGGGGCATCACAATCTCAGATTTGAAGTTGTCTTACAAAGCTACCATGATAAAACCAGCATGGTGCTGGCAAGACAAAACAAAATAAAACAAAAAACAAAAACAGATCCAAGATCAATGGAACAGAACAGCAGACGCAGAAACAACTTCAAACACACACAACCACCTTATCTCTGAAAAGGGGGCCAAATACTTTCACTGGAAGAAAGGTAGCCTCTCTGATAAATGCTGCTGGGAAACCTGACTTTCCACAGGCCCACGCTTAAAACTAGACCCACGTCTCTCACTGTGCACTAAATTAAAATTTAAATGGATCAAAAATCTAAATAGAAAAAAATTTTCTGAAGATAAAATTCTTGAAGATGTAGGTACAGGCAATGACTTTATGAACAGAACACTGACTGCACAGGAAATATTACAAAAAATCAACAACTGGGATCATATCAAATTAAAAGCCTTTGCACAGCAAAAGAAACCACCAACAGAGTGAAGAGACAACCCATCGAGTGGGAAAAAATTTAACCAGCTATTCCTCAAAGGACTGACATTTATAATATGTAAAGAACTAAAAAAAAATCAGACTCCTCAAATTTAAAGACCCAGCCAAAATAAGCATCTGAACTGACTAGACATTTCTCATATGAAGAAATACAAACAGCAGATAAGAATATGAAAAAATGCTTCAACATCATTGGCTAGTTGAGAAATGCAAATTAAAACAACACTGAGATTTCATCCTATTCCCGTGGGTATCATCAAGAAAACAACCAATAACATGCTGGCAAAGAGGTGGGAGAAAAGTAACCTTTTTCCATTGCTGGGGAGAGCATAAACTGGTACACTACGGAAATCATTATGGAGATTCCTCAAAAACTAAAACTAGAGGTTCCATTTGACCCAGTTATGCCCCTTCAAGGTATCTCATCAAAAAAGTTAAAAAGCATCGTGCCGCAGTGATACAGACACACCCATGTTTATAGCAGGATAGTTCATAATACAAGCATAGTTTATAAACAGTCCATAAGCCCATCAACAGTTGAATGGCTAAGTAAAATGTGATATTTATACATACTGGATGGCTACTCTGCCATAAAGCAGGACAAACATAACTCATTTGTAGGAAAATGAGTGTATCTTGACGCTACAGTCTCAAATGAAATCAACTGGACACACTAGTTTAAATATCACATTGTTTCTCTTGTGGAGGATAGATATCGTGTAGAAAGAACAGCATGATCAAATGGGAAAGGGAACGAGGTAGGGAGGAGGGAGAAGGGCAGGAAAGGAAAAAGAAAAAAGAGAATAGAAGAAAAAAATAGAAACAAACCTTTTGTAATGGGGGAAAGTTTGAAGGGAGGGGCGGGGGATGGGGAAAATAATTAAGATATATTAGGTACAGGTAAAAATTCCCTCTGATGAATGTGCTCAACATACATGATAAGTATGTATTAATAAAAATAATGTTCAAAATAACTAACAGGAGGGGGAAAAAGGCAGGATGAAGCAGAAAACAAATTTCAAGTTATACATTACTATAACCACCCATCTTTGAAAACAGAATACCCTGGTGTGTCCCAAAACATTAGTCACAGTTTCACATAAAATATTCTTTTCCAGTAATTTGAGAGGGTATGTTATTTATTCATTTATTTTTTTCATTATTCAGAAGAGTTATAGGTCACTTGAAATAAGGAAACTTAGTCAATGAGATGACTGTTAGACCCAAAGACTGTGGATAACTCTAATTGACTATTCACCGAGGAAACCTCCAGGGGCAGAATCATTATGATGCTAATGGAAGCCAAAAAAGCAAACCAAAGAAAACCTACCCAGCTGTGATTCTACTTTGGAAATGTTCTAATTAGGATATTTTGATAAGGATGTGGTTAGAGATATGAGCCAAGGAAACACAATAGGTGACAAGGAATTAACACACCAAGCAAACACCCTTAGGAACTCCATCCAGATTATTAAATAAACGAAGAAAACCAAGTGTTCGTTTAAGAACAACATGTCGTACACTCTGCTTGGGTCCCGCCATCTAGGTAAGAGCAGGTTCCCTTCCGCCTGAGAAAAAGGACTTTGGGACATGGGAAAGAACCTCCACCACCATTTTCATAAACCTACTTTTTTATATAAAAAGAAAGAGGAGTTCAAACACCCACACGCTGTCATGTGGTTTCAAATTTTTTCTTGTCTTAAGAATTCACAAATCCTCAGCTACTTAAATGAGAACAGTCTCCAGCAACTGGATAAAAAAAAAAAAAAAAAGACTTGCAGCTGGAGAGAGAACACTGGGTCTTTTCTGTGCATGTACATTTTTAGGACAAACATTTCCCACTGTTGTGTTATTTCCATCTCTTCCCACTCCCTGAAAAATTTTGTTTTTTTAAAAGTCTCTGTGTAGTTCAGGATTGTCTTGAACTCACTATGTAACTCAGGCTGGCCTCAAATTTACAGCGATCCTCCTGCTTCAGCCTCTTGAGTGCTGGGATTATAGGCATATGCCACCATGCCAAGTTTTCTATGGAAATTTTTGTTATCAATAATCTCTTAGTCACGTTTGTTTCCAAATCCTTGTAGCAAGGATAAAACAATGAATGTTATTTACTGGCTATCTCAATGTTAAATAGCCCCAGTGTTTTACTTATTCTCAAACTCATCACCGGGTGGAACTGGCCACAGCTCTGAGTCCCCAGCTGATCTCGTACAGCGGAGCGTGGACAGCTGCCCTCAGGCTGTACCTCTCCAGCCCTCGTGCCTCGGAGTGATGTGAGGGACTCCTTACACTGTCGGTTAAGACTTGTCAGAATCTTGGGCGGGAAGGAACCCTAGAATCGGCCCCCAGGGGACACCAATGCTGCCATCCTGCCACAACACATCAGATACACAGTACTTTACACAGGGCCGAAGCTCTTGGTCAGAAATCCACTTACAGGAGGGCGACTCTTGTGTAAGGCTTCCCAGTCCTGGCCCCACCACGCCAGCCCCGACCAGGAAGCCGCAGTACACATCGACACTGGCGGTTCCCCAGAGCGCGATTTCACTGCTCTGAGTTCCAGCTGGAGCATAAATGTTTGTAAAAGGACTCATGCAGACTTTTAAAAGTTAATTTTATCCAAATATAATGTACAAACCGCAGCCACCTTTTTATAGCGTGTTATTAAATGCTGTTGGTATGTTTGCAGGGCTGCACGACCATCCACACACTAATTTTCTCAAAAATTTTAAGTCCCTGAACGAATTGGCATCTTCTTTACTTTCTGCCCTGCCTAAGTAATTCCCAGCTGTCTCTGTACATTTGCCTTTTCTGAACATTTCATATAAATGGAATCATACGACGCATGGCTTTTTTGATGGCTTCTTTCACTTTATAGCATATTTTCAGAATTCATCCATGCTGTACTCTGTATTAAAACGTCCATTCCCTTATATGGCTAAATAGTGTTCCGTGCCACGGACATACCACGTTTACTCTATCCATTCAGCAGCTGGTAGACAGCTGGGTTGTCCCTTTCCGGGCTATTATAAATAGTGCTGTTATGAACACTCATGTACAAGCTTCCGTGTGAGCATTTATTTTTGTTTCTCTTGAGTGTGTGCCTAGGAGTAGAACTGCTCACTCCATACTGAGCTTTTTGAGGATCTGTCCAACTGCACCATTTCCCACTGTGACCAGCAAAGCACGAGGGATCCTCCTTCTCTGCTTCCTTTCGGTGCTTAGTAATGACTCTCCCTTCTTATTAAAGCTGCCCTGGGAGGTGTGAAGTGGTGCTTACTGTGGGGCAGAGTTGCACTGTCCTAATATTAACGACGCTGATATCTTTTCACACCTGTACTGAGGACTCCGAGATGTTCTCTGAAGGAATGTCTTCAGACCCTCACTCTGACCATTGGGTAACACATCTATTTATAACTGAACTGTAAGAATCATTTACACACCCAAGTCCCTTATCACATCTGATTTATTAATAGATTTCCCCAGTCCGTGGGTTGTCCTTTTGTTTTCCTGATGGCATTTTTTGAAGAACAAAAGTTTTAAACTTTGAGGTAGTTCAACTCATCCATTTTTTCTTTTATTGCTTTCTGTATTTTACCTAAGAATCTACAAGCAAACCCAATGGTACAAAACTTCACTCCTAAGTTTTCTTCTAAGGGTTTTCCACTAGTAGCTCTTATGGGTAAATCTATGGTCCTTCTTAAGTCAACTTTTGTGTATGCTCTGTGGAGGGGTCTGACCTCATTGTTTTGCAGGTGATATTTATTTGTTGAAAAGACTTTTTTCCCAATGGAACTATCCTGGCATTCTTGGAAAAAAAAAAAAAAAGGAAGCTAATTTTAACAAACAGCTAAGGCTGAGATTCACTGCTTTCTAGCCTTGCTATATAAAGTTGCCCCATTTAAATACATGCTCTAAATCCCTGATTTTTTCTACAGAACAACAGACGGGCATCTGGCCTTTAGAGCTTTAACACAATAAATGGTTTTCCTTTGAAAATTTTGCTTCCTCAGGAAGCATCTAAATAAATCTATTAGAGGTCTGACCTGATGGTGCAGGTTTGTAACCTGAGCTGGTAGGAGGCTGAGGTCAGCCTGGGCAACTTAGCAAGATCCTGTCTCTAAATAAAAATTAAAAGTGCTGGCAATGTAGCTCAGGAGTAGAGTGATCGAGGGTTGAATCCCCAATAGCACATGCATGCACACACACAGGTACATACAAATCTGCTGGGGCTGAGGTGTAGCTTAGCAGAAGAACACTTGTCTACTGTTACATATGAGTTCACGGGTTCAATTTCCAGCACTGTAAACAACACAACTATTGATAACTTCTTATAATCAGTTCCTTAACTTGCTGGTGCCTAGGGATATAAATACCCCAAACACAAATTTTAGGCATGTAATAGAATTTCTTCCTCAAGTGTGTGAACACTAAGTGGATTGAAGAAAAAAAGTGTGTGTTTTATGTTCACTGATAACAGTGTTTCTGTGCAATCACAACCATCCTATAGAATAATGTCCTATAGGATAAATAAATCCATAAAATGGTTAGAGGATTATTACTATATTATAAGACTGCTGGCTTTTGAATTCTATCTGTATCTTTGTGTCCATTTTTAGGTAATGCTACCAATACTGCAGTTTTTCTTGACTGTTTCATACATTAACTACTTTTGTACTAATATTTTCTAAATCCCCAAGTCCCCAAGTTTCATTTTCATACAATCAAGGCACCAGAAAGGGGATTTTCTTTCAACCATTCCTGAAGGATTCACTCTCTAATATGCAATACAGTACTGTCTGAGACCAAAGCCTTTCAAGGACAAACTGCTGGCTAAACAAACAGGATTCCTTACCAGCAGAATGTGGATAAAAGCATTTTTTGTGATAGGGTTGTTAAGAGAATTAAATGAAGCAACAAAACCCCTTTTATTGCAAAATACAGATCCTGGCTCCACAGACGTAGGAAGAGCATGGCCACAGACACAGACTCTGCCCCGAGACACAGACACAAAAATGATGTGAAGGTAACAATGGAACATTGATATTCCTACCCATTTTTCTAGCTCCTCATTGTCCCTTTTATAAAACATAGTGGGGCAGCTTTAACTTTAATCTTAAAACATGTCATGAAGTTCTCCCTCATATGTGAACCTCTTTTTAGAAAAACATTAGTTTCAACACAGTTAAGTCACACAGTCTACTCATTCTGAACTGCATATTGAAAGAAGAAATAGTGCAATTGGTTATTTATGAAGTTTCATTTTTCTGGTGTAGGCACGTGGTACAGTTTAGCTATTGAAGCAGCACTGTCTTCAACAGGCTATTGGTTCCATTTGTGAAATTTAACTCTCAGTAGTAACTGTTGATGCCGATGAACAATGATTCTTTAACAGTTACACAAGTTTACGAAATGCCCTGGTTTGGGGTGAACCAAGGCAATGGGGGTTTTTAATGACAGCAAATCTGAGTTCCAGGCTGACAGAAACAAAGTCAAGTTCTCCACTTAGCTTCTTTAAGGCAGCCTCCATGGGACAGTTCGGAACTGACATATGGGCCCAGCCTTGCTGGCATAGTCGAATGACGTCGAATGACCACGGCAACAAGCAGACACAACTATGCTGAGAGAGAGAGCAGCACCACTGTGTTCCACTTGATGACTGTCTAACTAGTGAAACGAGTGTATTTCACCCAGCTCTCGGCAACCAAATTAGAGCTAGTATTGGCTTTTGTGTGGACCAGGTTGGTTTGCGTAATAGTAACTAGCATGGAGACAGCACTTTTTATGTTCCATTTTGAATGCCTTCCATGTATTATCTCATTAATCCTCAACAGTGTGAGACAGATATAACTTGCACTTTGTGATCAGTGACGTACAAGATTACTGGCTGCACGTGACAGTCCTGTGTTTGGAACTGAGGCCAATTGACTCCAGCAATTGTGCCAACTTGTCTCCTTAGTAAGATTGGACAGTGTCTCCCTGAATGTCTGACACTGTCTGATATTTAAGACTGCATAAGTAAATAACTCTATTAACTGCCAAATGCTTCTATTAATAAATGTCAGTAAATTTTCTCCATCTTCTTCTCTTATAGATGTATAAAGTGATATTCTGTTGCTGATGATGACATTTCAACATTCAATTTAAATTTACCCCGAAATTCACACTTTCTAGATTAGTTTTATTTAAAAACAAAACAAAACAAAAACAGGACAAGGAGACACTGGTCAGTGACTAGCTTCCAATACGTCATAAATATTCTCTAAAAGTCTACAGTTTCAGACACTGAGATCACAGCACTGTCCACTTATAAATGGAGTTTCCAGTCTTTGACTCTCATTTTCCTACTCGTTGAAGGGTGGGGCAGTAAAACTCTTCCCATAAATAAGTGAAATGCTATTCCATTTCATCCTTCCATTACCACTAGCTGCCAATCATCTTCTAGAAGACACACCCTAGAAGTCAGTATCAAATTTTCAGAAAAACAAATAGCCAGGGGCACTTGGTCTGGGGAGTCTTTGAAGAAAGCAATTCCTGATGAAAACACTTAGAAGACAAGAGGGAATTTTCAGCCAACCCTTGTCATTATCTTCATCATCTTGGCTATCTATCATCAACTTCACTGCCCACTACTGAGCTCTTACTATACCTCACACCCAGTGCTAATGGCACATCTCACTAAATCCTCAAAGACGTGCTTACAGGATAAGAACTACTGTTGTTCTCTCTACACACAGGACATTAATGCTTGAAACGTGCCCAAGGTGGAACAGGGGGCAAGACGGAGGCGGTTACATGACTGTGAAATTAACCTCGCAGGACTTATTTTCTTTACTGTGTATGGGGCCTGGGGAGATGGGTCAGGTTGAATTTGCATAAATCCCATGCTTCTTGCAAAGCCCTTTAACACATAAATATCACCATGAGTAAAGAGTCTAAGCATGGAAATTATAAAACTGTGATTAAATTTGGGGAGGAAATAAATAAGTAGAGTATATTTGATATAATCTAGTGTAGGAAATATTTTTTATTATTCATCTGTATGAAGGAGGCTTTCTAAGGTAGAGTACTCAAGAAAAAAGTATTATCAAAAATCTGATTCACATTGTTTTATATAATTTTTCTTATTAATTACTGAGAAATAGTTGGTAGGCTTCTGGGTTAGTATCAAGACAAACCAGAGGGGCTAATTTTTCCTTCTTCAAATTTCCAATTTAATAACCATGAAGAATTACAAAACAATGAAAACTGGCAATGGGGTTGGAAACTGAAGAGGAGATCAGATGCCAGAGTCCTCAGGGGATTTTCGCCAGTGCCAACACTAAAGCGATTAACAACATGTTCTTGGTTCCTACCACAGGAATCAAAATCTGATCCCAAAGAAAGCAGAAAAAGATGGATTCATTTTCTCTGCCTCTCAGTATACAACTCAGGTGCTACATCAAACAAAAAACTGGACAATGATCTCCCCAAACCATCCTCAGAGCCCCTCTACTATCTCTCCCCCACCCAAACCATCCATTTATTCTCTTCAGCCACTCAGGCAGCAAACTACAGACCAACACAGGAGGAAACGGCATGGCGGCTTGCTGCTTAGAGTGTGAAGACACTTCACAGACAGTCCCAAGGCACCTTCAGAGCACACCACTCCTGAATCAAGGCGGAGAAGGTCTTTTCCAAAACAACCAGAGGAGAATCCAAAGATAGCCACCTAGAACTCTACGTCACAGACACAAGTGCTTCATTTACAGTTCCTAGTGCTGTGTCTTCTAAAGTGGAGTAAGGAGAGGGTTTGGTGGTGCATGTCTATAATCCCAGCACTCTGGAGGCTGAGGCAGGAGGACTGTCCCAATTTGAGGTGAGCCTGGGCTACATAGTTTAAAATCAGCTTGAATTAAATTGTAAGAGCCTGTCTCAAAACATAAATAAATAAACTAAGCATCCAATCTTGTGATGCTGATGCAGAGGGTCAGTTTAAAAGAAAATAAAGTGGCACAAGTAGCTAAGAACAAGTGAGTGTCTCTATTTCCAGAATAATGGTGGCCACCCTAATTTAAATTGATTTCCACAATCCTCTAATAACTATATTCATAAAGAAAGTACAAACACCCCAAATCCAAGCCTGTAACACAAACATGAGATGGGGCACATCTGAGTCCCAGAAGCAGATGAGGAAACACCATCTGAGACCTCAGAGTCAAGGCTGGTGCCCAGCCCAGGGCAGCTGACTATGTGAGAGGGGAGGGAGTACAAGGAGGACGGGACTTGTGTCACATCTGTAAGACAGCCCTTGAAAGAGAAGGTCACACTTCCAGTGACAAAATGCTGCATGGGTCTGATGCCTTGTAGCTAGGGGGAGTTGGAGGAAAACAGCTTGGAAAGCATGCAGGACAGAGAAGCTGTCCTGGGAAGGAACCAATTCTGACAATACAGAGGGGTAACAACAGGTGTCCTTGGGAAGATAGGAGGTGAAGGCAAGGAGAAAGGGGGCAGACAGCAGGATTCTCCTAAAAAGCAGACTACTATAAAGATTGTGAGAAGGCTAGGGATTTAGTTCAGTGGTTCTGGTGTCTGCCTGGCAAGTGCAAGGTCCTGAGTTTGATCCCCGGTACCCACATACCACAGTGCCAGGTGTGGTGGCTCACACCTGTAATCTCAGCACTCGGGAGGTAGAGGCAAGAGGATTGCTGTGAGTTTAAGGCTGGCCTGGGCTACATAGGGAGTTCAGGGCCAGCCTGAACTACAAAGTGGGACCGATCTCAAAACACTAAAAAAAAAAAAAAAATTAAAAATTAAAAATCCTGGGCCGGGGAGTTAGCTCAGTGGTTCCGGCGCCTGTCTTGCAAGCGCAAGGACCCGGGTTCGATTCCCCGGTAACCACATAACAATAATGGGTGTGGAGACTCACACCCAGCAGCAACCAGTACCACATACCACAATGCCGGGCGTGGTGGCTCACGCCTGTAATCCCAGCACTCGGGAGGCAGAGGCAGGAGGATTGTGATGTGAGTTTGAGGCTGAGCTCAGGGCCAGCCTGAACTACAAAGAGAGACCCTGTCTCAAAAAAACCTTAAAAAAAAAAAAAAAATTAAAAATCCTGAGAAGGCAGACCTGAAAGGGACAGAATCTATTAAATAAATTGTACTTTCTTATAGCAATTCAAGGTCCTTTGAATTAAGAAATAAACTCTCTAAATCCTACTTTTAATAGGAATAAACAAAATAAATAAACATGAGTTTATAAAAACAAATCCACCATCTATAGAAAGTTACTATAGAGGTTTCAAAAAGACAGCAAATGAGAATCCAAAGCTTTTGGCAAGTGAGAACTATTTTCCTATCGTGGAAAAAATGTCACAAAAGAGAGAAAATTGTTACATAAAATTTCAACATGAATTAAATATAGTTTAATCAGCAACTGCCAATACTTAAAAACACCATGAATCTCAAATTTTAAAACTCAGATACTGAGCTAAGAGCAGAAACTAAAAAAAAAAAGACAAAGTCTTATAAAATTAAGATATATATATATATATATATATATATATATATATATATATCTGAAAGTATGTAAAGGATTATAGAGAACAAAAATGAAAAAGCAAAAAGATAATTCAAAGTGAAAAGAGGCAAAAACAAAAATCAGAGAGACAGTGACAGAAACAAAATCTATGTAAAGAAGATTTGATAGTGCCTGCAACTGGAGATGTCAGGGACAAAACTGAACCTACTACAGACAGTTAGATTAGGTAGAGATGTTGTAGGTGTCAGACAGGGCTCGGCCCTCAAAGGAGTCAGTGCAGAAGATAAGAATTCAGTACAACTGTGGCTGGAGGTGCAATTGTTGAAGGCCAGGTTTCAAGATAAAGATGAAACAACTAGGCCTACATGCCTACCCAAGGGATAAACAATGTACTGTGATTGGTCCAGCTAGACATCAGTCACCCAGGGAGTGACTGGGACCTCCTGACCCATCCCTTCCTGAAAAGGTCTTTATTCTTCTCATTACCCTTGCTACACAATTTGCTTCCCTACTGGATCAATATGACCTCATCAACTATACTTGCAATCTTATTGGCTGGTCATAATTGCGTTACACATTGCACACACGTGACTCTGTACACACACTGGGATACTGCTCTGTAAAGTTTCCTCTGTAAAGCAGAATCCACGGCAAGCCGTTTTCTGGGTCCCCTCCTGATTCTCTAATGAGTTGTCTTCCTCAGTAAAATTTTCCTACTCTTAACCTCCACTGTTTTCTGGAATTCATTCTTCAATTTTGAGAATACAAACTTGGCCTATCTAACAAGTTGGGAGTTATATTATTTCTCCTCTATAAAAATAATGGGATACAGCATTTAAAACTGTAATTCAGGGAAGCTGAAATAAAGGAGATCTGAATGTACAAACTCAAAGAATCCATTTTGTAACTGTGAAAACTGAACCAACATTGAGACACAGTTAGCAACAGTCTTAGACTTTAAATAATAACAAGAGTAATAATAAAAACCTCCTGGGCCTACAGACAAAACATCAGAGGACTTACAAAAGAAATAAAATCAGCCTACCATTAGACTTCATAGCAGCATAGATAACAAGTAAAGACTGAGATAACATTTTGAAGAAATTCAAGGAAAGAAAGTATGAGACAAAATTGTTTAAAATCAGTTGTTTTTCAATTATCAAGGTTGTAGGAAATGTTTTAGTAGACATGCAAGAATTCAAAGAATCTTGAGAAATGTAATCAAGGATGAATTCCTTTAACTAAGAGATAATGGTGAACATTTTGGAAATGGAAAGGTACTTAGCATTGAATACATTATTATGGAGGTAAAATTAAAACAAAAATGTGGAGGAGAAAATGGAATTAATGGAATTAAATTGAATTATTCTGCTTCACAAAGCTGGATCTTAAACTGAGTTTAAAAACAACTTGAAAGCGGGAAATAAGGTTAAGAAACCACAGGCACAAAGCCAGGTGTGGCGGCACATACCTGTAATCCCAGCATTCTCGAGGCTGAAGCAGGAGAATCTCTGTGAGTCTGAGGCCAGCCTGGGCCCCCAGGGAGATCATGGACAACCTGAGCTGCACAGCAAGACCCTGTCTCACCCTGCTCCTTCCTCTCCACCACCAAAAATTAAAGAGAAATCATATGCACAATAGATTTTCTCTGGGCACTTCTGGTTCCAGCTAAGGAAGGAAAACAGGGAAATCAGATCTTCTTACCCTCTTGCCTGAACCAACTCAAAGGAAAACAGACAAAATACATGAAACAACAGCTTTCAGGCAACAGAGGAGGATCTTTGAAAGACAGGAAGCAAAAAAGGTGAGAGTCTTGTGCTAGCTGCAGCTTAGAGAGTTCCCAAGCCAGAGAGACTGAGGGGGCCAAGCAGAAGCACTGACGCCAGGGGAGAGAGCAGCACAGAGACTGCTGGAGACCTGTAGAGTGTGTGCTTCACCCAAGGAAAGACCGGCCTGAGAGGCACCGCAGAGAGCAGTGCTCAGCTGGTACATCGAGTGGGGAGCGGGACCTGTGCCCACCAGTCAGACAGAGACTCTCGTAATTCACTGGCACTGGGTAGATTTCTACACAGGGTTTTGACCCAGTACTGGGGACCAATTAACCCCAGGGTGAGCAATACTCTGGACCTGCCTAGTAAGTCACAAAAGCATTATTCAAATGAATGTAGTAACAACTGCATCTCAGAATGAAGCAAAAGAAGGCGTAAGAATATAAAACGATCCTGTACCTAACAAGGTAAATACATGATGCTTTGAGTCAAAGATTAAAAAGCATGATGGGCTAGGGATTTAGCTCAGTCGTTCCAGCATCTGTCTTGCAGGCACAAGGGCCTGGGTTCAATCCCCAGGTAACCACATACAATACTGGGCGTGGAGACTCATGTTCACCAGCAATCAGTACCACATCCCACAGTGCCAGGCATGGTGACTCAGGCCTGTAATCCCAGGACTCGCGAGGCAGAGGCAGGAGGATCGCTGTGAGTTCGAGGCTCCCCTGGTCTACATAGTGTGCTCAGGGCCAGCCTGAACTAGAAAGAGAGACTCTGTCTCAAAACAAACAAACAAACAAAACGCATGAGACATGAGCTGCAAGCAGAACAATCAGTCCATCATAACATCCACAACATACATGTCAGAGTACTTGGCAACATATTATAGTGGTCATCACTGTGCTCTACATACTTAGGAAGTTATGGAGAGACACAGAAGATGCATAATGAACCAACCTGATCTTTTAGAAGTAGAAGCCACAAAGCTTGAGATGTAAAATACACTAGATGGAATAATGGATGCTTGTATACTGAGAAAAATTAATAAACTGAAAGGTTAGCAAGGGAATATTCAAAATGAAATACAAAGAAAAATTCTTTTTAAAAATGAAGAATGTATCAGTAAGTTGGATGATAACATTATATCCAGGTGTAAGAAAAATATGTCTATTTATTCCAAATTAATTGACAGGTCTAAACTTGTTCAATTCAGTTTATAAGAAGCTTTTCTTGTTATTTTACAAAACAACTGTAGAATTCATCAGTAAAAAGTTAAAAAGTGGACTTGTCAAGGATCTCTTTTTTTTTTTTTCTGCAATACTAGGCATTGAACTCAGGCCCTTGTATTTGCAATGCAGGTGCTGGAACCGCTGAGCTAAATCCCCAATCCTGTGAAGAAAGTTTTGAAAGGGAAATATAATGAAGGCACAGCTCATAAATTTCTACAGAGATTTAAACATACAACAGAGATTACAAAAGGGAGGGGCAACATGGGGACTGGGCGAATCCACGGACAAAACAAATTGCAATACCAAGCTTGCAATATAATTAAAGTAGTGCCATAAGTCGGTGACAGGAAGTATTATTTAATAATCAGCCTGGGTCTCCTCTGTTGTGACCCTCTGCTATGCCACCCTGCCTTCGCGCCAGCCAACTATTGACTGGACTCTCTACAAACTGTGAGCTGAAGTAAACTTTTCCTCCTATAACTTTGCGTGTTGGGTATTTTGTCTCAGCAATGGGAAAAGTAACTAAGACAAACGGTATTCCTATTTCATGAGCCCCTTCTGAAATTTTCCAAAGTTGCCATAACCTCAGAAATGATATTTCCATTTGGAGAAAAAAAATGTTCCAGCTCTCTGGGCCCAGATCGAGTGTCTCTGACTCTTGGCTGTCCGCTTGTTTGTGCTGCTCGGGAAAGGAATCTCAGACGCTGAAGTGACTGTTGACTTCTGTACCGGCTGCCTGTGTACAGCGTAGCAGGTCTGAAAGAAGCGCCACTGGTCAAAAAGAAGGATTGCTTAACACTCCTCAAGGTAGCAACGTCATCAGGACCAGAGGCTCGATTCCTTTTCTATCAACAAATGGGAACTTTTATCAAAAAATAACAGCAGGGCCGGGGAGTTAGCTCAGTGGTTCCGGCGCCTGTCTTGCAAGCTCAAGGACCACGGTTCGATCCCCGCTCACCACATACCATACTGGGCGTAGAGACTCACGCCCAGCAGCAACCAGTACCACATACCACAGTGCTGGGCGTGGTGACTCACACCTGTAATACCAGCACTCGGGAGGCAGAGGCAGGAGGATTGCTGTGATGTGAGTTGGAGGCTGAGCTCAAGGCCAGCCTGAACTACAAAGCGAGACCCTATCTCAAAAAAAAAAAAAAAGAGCAGTTCTTTACTAAGTGGAAATCTGCCATGTTCCTGTAGCACAAGTCGAAATCCTTTGTTAAACTTTAGATCGAAATTTTGCCTTTTTATTTCTGAAATAGAAAAGGAAAGCTGACTTTCTCATGATTTAGCACACGAAGGGAAAAAGTTTTTAGCCAGATTAACAGCCCCACAGTCAACAGGGCATGCGCTGCTCCAGGAGGTGGCCCCAGGGAGAGAGAGAGACATCCGCCATCAGGCTGAGGCCTTCCCAGCTCGCGGCAGGCAGAAGGAAACACAGGCTAACCTCTTAAAAATCACTTCCAATCAAGAAACTTAAGATTGAAATGCGGATTCATGATCCAAAACTTGATGATACAGATGAACATCAGTGATGAGGACTCTGCCAAAGATAATAACCTCAGTAAGATGGGGACAAAAGAAACTACTCAAAGGAATTCACGTGTTTCCCTACTGAGCTCAGCGCTGGCACGATCGCTGCCATCCTGTGAGCCTCGTGTGCTCATAAGCCAGGGTTCATAACACTTATTATCATAACGGTACAAAAACAAAGCTCGCTGGATGTCTGGCATGTTACAAATGTTCTGTCAAAACCACTCCAAGTTTTTCTCTACTTCTTTAAGTAAAACTTCAAAAGCTTTCACACTGAAAGTCGGTAATAACCGAACTGATGCTCAGGTTTTGGTTTGCCTGGACATTTTTGTCTTTTTAACTTGCTATTGGTCATTATTAGCTGTTTTTAAATAGTTATTTATCACTGGCTATTAATTTTGGATTTAAAAATGAGTAAGAGCATACATTTGTGAAGAACGGTCTTCATATTTCTACATGAGTAATCTATTTCTAATGCCATAAGTTCTATCCAAATTGAGTACATGTTTAGACTTCTTTCTACTAATTCACAGTTTTTGTCAGTCTGAAAACAGTGTACAATATTTAGGAAAAACACCCTATCCTCTGATTTTGATATCTCACACCATTTCACAAAAACTCAAGAATAATATGGAAAAAGTTACACCACAACACTTAGGAGAAAATATAGATAAATATTTAGCATATTTGAAGGTGAAAAAAGGCTTTGTGGACAAAGAAACAAGAGAGACTGATTTTACCAACAAATGTAAGAAAGATATCCATGTCAACAAGGAGCAAAATTAAAGTAGACAAAATATTTGCAAAAACAATCAAAAACTGAAAAGAGCAAACCAGCAAGAAAACCAGTAAATAAATGTAAAAATATAGAAAGTAAACACTTCAACAGAGAAAATACAAATGGAATAAAAATATCAACTTAATAATAAAAATGAAGTTAAACAAGATTATCTGCCTATAGTATTGGCAGAAATTTTTAAAATTACATAAGGAAAAGCTATGAAAGAAATGAGCAATTTCATATATCACAAAATGAGTACACTTAAAAGCTGTTTTGTCACCTGTATCAAATGTTTATAAAGTGATCATTTTCCTTAGCGCAATGATTTAACTTCAAATCATTGACATTTAAGGGAAAGATTCCAAAATTTGAAGGTTAATGTATTAACAGGTAATTTCAATGTTATTAATTTTAAAGTATCAGAAACATCAAGAGAATAGTTAAATATATCAAATTAAAGCTATTGTTGAAACACTATTTGCCATGAATTTCTCACATAACATAATGAAAAACTTGTTATCCCTTAAATGCAGAAAATAATGAAATAAAAATGCTGAAAAGAAAAATTCTAAGGAAATATGGCAAAAAATCTCTATAGTAACTACTTTAGGATGGGGTTTGAGTGGTTATTTTCTATAGCTTGAAACTTAGCTACAATGAGTATAAATTACTGACACTGAAAAAATAAATTCAACATTAAGCTTAGGTTATGAAGTGAGGCAGCTTTATTTTTGGTTTTGTTTTTTCATTAGTATAGCAGTACATAATGTTTAGAATTATTGTTAGAAGCTGGTACATGGATACAGTAATTTTGGTTTGTTGAGATAGGATCTCACTATGTAGCTCAAGTGGGCCTGCCTCAGCCTCCTGAGTGCTGGGATTACATGTGCATGCCCCACACCTAATAAGAGGCAGACTGTCTGAAGGTAAATGAAAAAAGTCATGTCATGAATGAAAAATAATAATGACAAAGTCTCAGCCCCTGATGAGAGCAAAGGTTTTGTTTGTTTCTCAGCTGAGCTATTCAGGGGCCCTGCCTTTCCTGGGGCTCGGAGCTGCTGA
The DNA here is from genome assembly GCA_004026965.1 of Petromus typicus. Classification (NCBI taxonomy): domain Eukaryota; kingdom Metazoa; phylum Chordata; class Mammalia; order Rodentia; family Petromuridae; genus Petromus; species Petromus typicus. The sequence goes on along the minus strand of PVIR01002336.1, from coordinate 64,870 downwards.
GTATTTGTTAAGTGGCAAACTGTAAACTGGTCATTGTTTCCAAGCTCAAAAATCCACCTTTCAGGCAAGAAAATGAAAAAACAGTTTTGGACTGGTGTGGATTATTTCCTCCCTGGAAAAATAATTTATAGTAAGAAGCCAAGTCATACAGTAGAGCTGACACGCAAACAGCAGTGGTTTGAATGGTGTGGGTCCACTTACTTGTGGATCTTTTGAAAAAAATCTATGCCAATTAGAAAACCTTGCAAGCAAACTACATAGTCTAGAAATATTGAAAAAATTAAAAGGTAGGTCAGGAATGCATAAAATATTTGTAGATAACAATAGTTTGTTTTACCACTTACTATCATAAATATACACAATTTATCAGAACCTCTGCACACTAACATAGACCGTGCAGAGCCAATCAGCCGCTAAGAGGGCAGAAAGGAGGAAGACACCTCAGTGCACCGAAACTGCGGAGCGCGCAGTGTCCCGTGTCCTGCCCCCCTCCTACTGCGGGCAGGCACCGCCTGAGCTCTGCTCCAGGGTTGTGAGCACCCACTGGCCACGCCCTGTGAGCCAAACCATCTCCACAGAGTTGCTCACGGCAGTAAAGCTACCTTCTTGTGATCCTCCACACACTTCCCACAGCATGGCACACACGGAACACTAAAACTGCGAGGTGACTCACAGGAATGTCACGGGAAGGCTTCTAGGGCACATTAGCAGCCTTGACATTTTAATATTGAAAATTAAATTAAGTACAAAGTGCAAAGTGTTTTCCCTGTACTCAACCTACACCCTCCAGGGCATATGCCTCCCCACCTTGCAGGCCACTGCTCCATACTGGGTGGGAGTACCAGGTCCAAAGCTAGAACCTACTTCCTGGACTGTGTCTCTTCTAGACTGTACTGCACTCTGTCCTGACACACCATTCATTTCCTTCATAACTCTTATGTGAGTCTGAAGTCATCTTGCATATTTATGTGTTTATTTATTTAACACTTTTCTCCCCTTACTAGAGTTGGTGCTTCTTGAGAGCCAGGCCCTTGTCCATCTTATTCATTCCTCATTCTCAACACTTAGAATGGGGACTAGCATATGGTAGCTATTTGTTACTTGTTAATGAGTGGGATTGAAGTTATTCCCTGAGACTGCACAGCTGCCCTGGGCTCCTATTCCAGGCCACTCTGCGGATTTAGTGTTCCTGCAGGTGTCCTGATCCCTGCAGGAAGCCAACAACCCACATGCCTACTGCTCTGCAGAGTGCCTCAGCTTTAAAGACCTTCCAGAGTGAAGGTTGAGGACAATCTTATTCTTCCTGTAAAACACAGGCTTGCAATCTCAAATCTCAAAGTCAAAAAATATATAATTACAATATCTCTACAGATATTTCATTTCTCAAAAGGGATCATTTATTTGTAAGCTGAACTGTACTTTCAGCACAAAAGCTATCATTCTCACCACATCCTGTCAATCCATTCTTAGAGTTGCTACCTGGGGAGGGCAAAACAAACAGTACCTGATGGTTTTCCACACATCGAAGCCATCCAGGGGCTTGGTGCCGTTGATGTGGCCCCCCGCCAGCTTCACGAGTGTCGGCAGCCAGTCGGAGATGTGGATGAGCTCCCGGCTTTTCACGCCCTTCTGTTTCAACAAGGGGCTTGCGACGAAGCCCACTCCTCGGACACCTCCTTCCCACAGGGTCCATTTTCTTCCTCGCAGGGGCCAGTTGTTGCCTCCAGCCAAGGTCTGCCCTCCATTATCTGAAATACAATGGAGCCAGGCATCAGCATGTGAATGCTGTCAGAATCAGCAGAACCAGTTGTGTCAAACCCTGACCGACAAGAATAATAAAGCTGATGTTGTGAAGATCTTATACCTGTGTCTTCAGTGAGAAGTACTATCGCAAAGACTCTGCCAGAACCACAACCTTGCACCCAGGCCACCATAACCTGTACAAAAAATGCAGGGATGCTTGACCAACCACGTGTAGGTGACACTTTTATTACTGACTGCTATAAGACGAGAGTTATTGCTTCAAAAATATGTAATTCTCCTCAGTTTTTGCCTCACGTCGGTGGAGATGCTCAGTTTGCTATGACGCACGTATTCCCACTGCAAAACTCTGTGACTCTCAAATGCACTTATTATTTTTAGAGAGTCTGCTTGTTGTTTAGACGGAGAAGGACAATGTCAACACTTAAATACAGTGAAGGACAGAGGAGTTCTACATTTGTCTTACTAAATCATGCTGTGGACAAAGCCTGCCACTGCACAGATAGTACCAGGGTCCGGCACAGGATGTGGGTGACATGGGACCTCCAGTTCGGCCTAAACTTCTAACCACATGACAAGTTCCTGCTATGCACTTGTGCCGAGCAATCACCTCAGTTTCACTGCACGTATGTAACTCTGCACAGTACAGGGGAAGAGTTCCAACCATGGAAAGAACTCCAAGTGAGTTTCACCTCAGGACTTTGAGCTCCTGAGCAGGACAGCCGACCTTCTAATACAATTCTTAAAAAACTTTCCGGCATCTGAACTGGTGACTGAACTAACTTTGTGCTCCCTGGTGATCTGAGCTCTTTCTTAAGTGTAAAGGATTTCTAAATACCATGTAAACACAGATTTACATGCAAATTCTTCCCTTCTGGATGAGATGCCAAGGTAAAGCTCCATGAAGAGCAATGGCAGGGAAGAGGAAGTTTCTCTTTCAAGACCACACAGAGGAGAGAGACACGAGTGAAGCTGAGAAGGAGCTAGGAGAGTGATTAAAGTCAAGCATCTTACTAGTCAGGCGACAGCTCAGGGTCTGATGTTGGGTTGGGACTGTAGAAAATAAGCTGTTGTTCTCCTATAGAGTGTGAAGACTCATATCACCTTCAAAAGCACCCACACAATTAGATGACTTTAGAGACACTTTAAGTAACACTTAGTGGGTGGATATTAAGCTTTAAAAAAAAATCACCACAGCTGTTCACATGAACCACATGAGGTATTCCGACAGAGGTGCACTACAGAATGTCACGCCAAAGTCCCTGCTCATCCCTGGGGGATGCGTTCCAAGACTCCTGTGTATCAAATTTCATATATACTATGTTCTTTCCTATACATCCATGCTGATGGTAAAGTTAAATGGTAAGTCAGGCTCAGTAAAACATTAACAACACAACAGGACCCTTATATTTCATCCAGCTACGTGGAGCTGGCTCAGTGCTAAGTGCCTATGCTCACAGCAACTCTAGAAGTAAAGGGGAAGAAAACTTGAACCCAAGGAGTTCAAGGCCAGCTTGAGCACAGCAATGCCTGACAACCAAAAAAGAAGAAAAAAAGGTTACACAAATATATCTTTCACTCAAAACGTTGTACTGTACAGTATGAGGGCCAAAAAGATGATTCCCATCTTGGACAGGACTAAGCACGGTGGCACAAGCTACCATCACCGTGTGCCTTCTGACTCTTATGAATTAGTTTTGGAATTTTCTATTTAACGGTTTTGGACCATGGTTGATTGTAGGTAACGGAAACCACACAAAGCAAACTGTGGCCATGGAGGGACCTCTGCATAGAATGTAGTGGTGTGCTTGGCAGGAAAGAGAAGTGACATTTGTGAGCCCCATCTGCACACAGTCACCACGTGGACTTCACATATCTCAAAGGGCTGGGGCCTGATGAGCGGCAACAGAAACCTGACGCCAGCCACTCACTGTGTGGCAAAAACCAATACACTACTTCAGCTTCCTCTTCTTTAATGTGGAGATAAAAACCTGGTTCACATATTATGGGAGAATAGAATGCAATCATTTTTGGCAGGGCGTGTGTGTAACCTACGTGCTCAAGTGGTGGCAGTGATGGCTGTTTCTAATATCTACAGCAACACAAACAGGCCAGTCTTACAACCATTCTGTAGTTAAAGAAAATGAGGTATGGGCTGGGGATTTAGTTCAGTGGTTCCAGTGCCTGCCTTGCAAGTGCAAGGTCCCAGGTTCAAGCCCTGGTAACCACACACAACAATGCTGGGCGTGGTGATTTAGGCCCATCAGCAATCAGTACCACATATCACAGTGCTGGGCGTGGTGGCTCATGCCTATAATCCCAGTACTCAGGAGGCAGAGGCAGGAAGACTGCTGTGAGTTCAAGGCTGGACTGGGCTACACAGTGAGTTCAGGGCCAGACTGAACTACAAAGCAAGACCTTGCTTTAATAAAACTTAAAAAAAAAAAAGAAAGAAAGAAAGAAAAGAAAATGAGGTATGAAAAATCCAGCTAAGTAGATTTCAACCAGGTCTTGTGACTGCCTAGACCTCTGTCCGTACAGTGTCAAGCCTCTGGGTCCCAAGTGCTGAGTGGGCTTACACAGGGGGCTACACAGCCCTCCTTCCTCAAGAACACCACAGTCTTGGCTGGTCCCAGCCACGAATCCACTCTTCCTACTGTGGGATGAGATCATTCCTTTTATGTCTAATGGGAAAGAAAGTCAAAGCTGTGCTCCCTTCTTGGCTTGAGTAAGAATTAACTGATACAGACACGAGGAATGCAAACCTCCTTGGTTCCGATGGGAAGAAAACAGAAGTCTAAGTACACATTTGACTAGTCCAAATGCTGCAAAATGGCCATGCAATCAAAAGGAAGGATCCAGTGTTAGAACTAGGTCTGAAATATAGTGAGGCCAGGGGTGAAACATATTGGAGAGAGTGCCAGTTAAAAATTGTAGAATGGAGTATTTTTTCTGCCATAAAAAATAAGATTGATTCATTCATATTCAAATGGATGTATCTTCAGGACATCCTCATAAGTGAAATAAATATGTCACAGATGTGTAAATATGTCTTTTCTCTGCTGTGAGAAAATGAAGAGTATATATAGTAGATATTGTGAAATAGAAAATATTTAAAAGGAAATAGGATGTAGGGGTAAATGAGGAGGGAAAAAGAATGTGATAGTAATCTTAAAAAAGGAAACAAAGCTTATGTATATAGGGAATGGGAGCTGTAGGGTGGGGGAATGGGAAAAAATGAGACACAAGTTGTGTCATATACTGGTACAAACTCTCAATGCTGAATGCAATGTTGATACATACATATAATGTACCAATAAAGATTTGAATTTTTTAAAAAAAGAAATTGTAACAGATGAACTACCTCAAGATGCTGTGAAATATACAAAAGCTGAAATGCAAGTAGAATGTTCTATATGCATCAATAGCCATATTTAAAAGTGACTTTATTATGACACCTCACTAATTGAACAAAAAGCATGCATATTGTACTTAGCAGGGATTTCTCACAGTAATCATGGGAATGTAAAAGACATATTGAAAAGTGATGGATGAAAATATTCCTTAAATGTTTATGCTCTTGTAGATGTGTAGAATTATTATGCTTGACTTTAGACATTTATCCTGGAGCTCAGCCATCAGGTCCTGACTCGTACAGTAATATACTGAATGATGCTGTGCAGACTTGTTGTTCCCATCCCCCATACTAATCAGAACATGACATCTGACAGTTGGTTTACAGCTTCCAAATGATATTACATTTGCTAACAGAATACACATGGACCAGTGCAGGAACTGTACACAGGAACTAAGCAGAAATTCCAAAGGAAGTGTTGCAATTTCAAAACAGACAATTAGATAGTACAATTTTGGATTTTCAGAAAGATTTAGATTGGCTTTATATATGGCAAAGAAAAACAAACTGGTACTGCTGATGTCAATACTGCACCATGATGGAACTATTGACAGAAAAAGCAAAAGGAAACCTGAGATGGAAACTTTCTACAACAAAACCAAATGTTCTGGTAGATGTTATTTATATGAGTAATGCAGGTACGATGATGTTACTTGAAGCATCGGCCAGTGGTTGTTTCACTTGATCCTAAACATGTGTGACATACTTTGAGATTATAAAGAAAGTAACAAGTGCAAAATACCACAGAGAAATTTTCTTTGAGGACTCGGACTGCAACTCAGATAATTTATAGCAGAGGAAACACAAAATGTTTCTGCCTAGGGAACTATGTAGAAAACTGTGGAGCACACTGCTGAGCTGACAGGTGAACTGGTAGGCACAGAATCACAAAGATGCACTAAAATAACAGAAAAATAAAAAAGATGTCTACTTTGCCCTATAACAAAGAGGAAAAAAAAAACATACATGCTCTCAGTGTGCTACTTGTATATGGAACATGCAGTTGTCATGTGTGAAGACTGAATTGAATGTGGCAAAGATTATTTCTGTGTTAGACTTTTGTTTGTATTTACATTGTAGTTATAGGTTTTTATTTCTGATGTGATGTTTTAGGTTTTATAAGCAGGTAAAGAGGTGATGTGAAAATGTTGATGTCTATTCTAAGCACTCATTTCACATTTGATATTTTATTTCATTGATTTCTCATTTTCCGGCAGAGTCCATGTTGTACACTACAGTAGGAAGCTCTTGACCCAAGAAGAAGAGCGGTAACAAGAAAGGCCTGCCCCATAGGGAAGGAAAGCTCCATATGTGTGCTGTCAGTTTAAGGTAGATGTATGCATGAACATGCAGTTGTCATGTATGACTGCCTGCAGTATGACACTGGAAGCAAAGTTTATTTTTGTTTTAGAGCTCTATTAGTATTTTCATTGTAGCTCATATAGGAACTTATTTCTGATTTTATCTTTTAGGATTTTTAGGCAAGTATTCAGCTGATGTGACAATGTTGGTGTCTATTCTAAACAAACAATATGTATTCAGAATTGAATACTTTATTGATAGCTTATGTTCTTGTAAACTACACACTGTATAATATAATAAGAAACTCCTGACAAAATAGTAAGATCAGTGAGATGTCAAGTGTGTCCTACAAAAAGACCAGGAAAGCAAAACACATGTACCATCAGTGTAACCAATATATGTATGTGAAACATCTGTTGTCATGTGTACGGACTGCCTTAGGTGTGATAAGTGAAGTAAACATTTTTGTGTAAGATGCTACTAGTATTTTCACTGCAGTTCATATAAGAATTAATTTGCATTTTTCTTTTTCAGACTCTGTACATCAAAAAAGTTGAAATTGGGCTAGGGATTTAGCTCAGTGGTTCTAGCACCTGCCTTGCAAGTGTAAGGTTCTGAGTTTGATCCCAGGTAAATACATACACTCAACAACCGTGTTGAGTATGGTGTCGCACGCCCATCAGCAATCAGTACCACACACAACAATACTGGTCTGGTGCCTCATGCTTGTAATCCCAGCACTCAGGAGGCAGAGGCAGGAGGATTGCTGTGAGCTTGAGGCCTGCCTGGAATACACAGTGAGCTCAGGGCCAGTCTGAACTACAAAAGTGAGACCCTGTCTCAATTTTTTAAAAAAGTCAATGTTGAAAATTTTGATGCCTCTTTATAAGTTTTTTTTGGTTTTTTTCTGTGGTACTTGGGATTGAACTCGGGTCTTTGTGCTTCCAAGGTAGGCATGATACCACTTAAGCTATTCCCAGCATTGATGGTTTTTTATAAACATTCATTAAATATTAAAAATTCAATATTTTATATTTGTGTTTTTTTCCTGTTAAGTACTCATTGTTTAATATAATAAAATCAACAATTCATTAATAGAAAGAGTCTAGAGAATAAACGTGGGCCTAAATTAGTATTATGTTCCATGGGTTAAAAGAAGGTACCCTTTGTGAGATTCAAAACTTCAAGGGATGAAAGGTTCCCTCCATCTGTATCACCGTGAAGGCTGAGACCATTCTGTTCTTATTCCTCTCTGTTGCCTGGATGCTGTGAGTGACACCAGCTCCACACCATGGAAGGCACCTGTGGTCAGTGTTTTGAACAGACATGCTTCTTTGAGATATTACCTCATGTCTCCTTGGGCTCCAAGTATTTCTTTGTGCTCAGTAAAAAGTCCCAGATGATGATGGTCATGGCAATGAGGGAGAAGATGACGGAGAAACGACAGCTGGTCTGGAATCTATTCTTGGAGCAGCCCCTCAGTTCTGTCTGACTCAGAAGGGAAAATACTCTGGGCTGTAAGGAGAATCTGACCACCACTACTGTAGGAGCTAGAAGGTGATTGCACGAGGCAAGCGGGGGCAGCTTTAACAATTAGTTCTCGGGGGTCGGGGAGTTAGCTCAGTGGTTCTGGCGCCTGTCTGGCAAGCGCAAGGACATGGGTTGGATCCCGGTAACCACATAACAATACTGGGCGTGGAGACTCACCCCAGCAGCAATCAGTACCACATACCACAGTGCCAGGCGTGGTGGCTCACGCCTGTAATCCCAGCACTTGGGAGGCGGAGGCAGGAGGATTGCTATGATGTGAGTTGGAGGCTGAGCTCAGGGCCAGCCTGAACCACAAAGCAAGACCCTGTCTCGGAAAAAAAAAAAAAAAAAAAATTAGTTCTCAGTGATGTTTTTTCAAACAGCAATGACAAGAGATTCTATCATCAGCTATCCATGTGGCTTCCTCCATCATTTTTTTCTAGAGTACTTCGTAGAGAAAGCGTTGTCCAAGGACACACCTGAAACATCTCTGAACCCACCCACACCCACACCTAACACTCAGCCAGCTGCAGATGTAGCTGTAGGCAGGGGAGAGCTCAGCTTCCCCTTGCAAAGATGACTCTGCCAGTCATCAGCAAATGGGAAGAATCCAGCACGTCTGGCCTTACTTGGCCAAATACATGAGAAATAAGGTGCGAGCCATCAGCTAGAGGACATTCTTCCAGGTATTTCAAAGAGTTCAAGACAAAACTCAACAGACCAACAATAAGAATACAATAGCTCAGCTGGGCACGGTGGCATTCACTTATGATCTCAGCTTCTTGGGAGGCTGAGGCAGAACTGCAAGGGGGAAACTAGTCTAGGCAACTGAGCAAGACTTTGTTTCAAAATAAGATTTTTTAAAAGGGTTGGGGATATAGTTCAGTGGCAGAGTGCTTGCCCAACGTATGCAAGACCATGGGTTCAGTCCCTATTACCATAAACCAACAAAAAATGTGCTCATTTGAAACAAGACCTTCACAGCATCACTGATTCCAACATGTTTCTTTTCACCCTCCTGATTTTCTATTTAGGCAGTTACTTTTTTTACTTGTTAAGAATTCAGTTTCAAGGGAAACTTTAGTTTTATTTCCTGATATATTAAAAAAAAAAAAAAAACTCTTCCAAATCAAAAGAAGATGATTCTAGCTAGCAAGAAGAACGATGAAGCCTTTTTTCAGGCATATAGATTTTTTTCAGTTAACGGTTTGATAAAGGGGGAAAAAAAACTAATTATAAACCCTTTGCTGTCTAGAAAAGAAATGTCAAAATAAAACAAATGTTGTCTTATGTAGACTGTAAATCTCACTTTATTATTCATTATTGAGCAAAACTAACTGTCAAAAAGCCATGGAAAACCATTGGCTAGCCAAAAATCTGAGCAAAAAACATTAAATTCATGACAATGAGGCCTCATTCCTGTCCAGCTGATAAAAATTCAAGTGAAACTGCAACAGCAACATTCATTGTGAGGATGACTCCCCAAACAACTCAGCGCTGTGGCCTGGCTGTGGAAGGCAATCCTGAGCTGTCAGCATGGACTCCTGCCTCAGCGGCCCTGGCTGCACCAGCCCGGGCTTCCACAGCCTCCTCTGCACGCTGCCTCGGGCTCAGGGCAGGAGAACAAGGACGGCCCAGCGGCCTCGCACCGCGGCCGGCCTCCCACACTCACGTCACTCCCAAACTGGAGATGCTTCTGACCCCAAATGCCACTTGCTTGTTGTTCATTGTCTCTTTTGGTTTCATTTTTTAAAAATGATTTTAAAAAAATCAAAACAAAAACGTCATCTAAAGGAATAGGTAAATTAATTTCTCTCCCGCTAAAACATTTTAGAGAAAATATCTGTTCATCCAGACACTCTGCTTGCATGGCAACACGCCCCTCAGGTCTCTTTCTTTGCTGCTGTCTATTCACTCACCTGAGAATGAATGAACTGAATATTCACTGAACACATACCCGACTCTGCCCAGGTACTGGGCTTCCAACCCATCCTCTAACCTCAGGCTTTGGGGCAGGCAGCTCCATCCGAGGTCCCTTCCTCCACACTGCCACCAGGGGGAGCTCTGATCGGGCCACATCTGTGTTTCCAACTTTAGGCGAACAACTAGAATCCTTCACATCTGGCCCCAACTTGTTTTGGAGCATCCACAGTCACTCTTTCCCCCCTGTAAAGAGTGCCCAGTGCTCGATCATGCAGAACTGAACTCTCTTTGTTTAGAATCCATCATGTCCTTTCATGCTTCTTTCCTGTCTGGCTTCACCTTAAACCCTGGTGGAAATGTCACATCTTCTGTGAACCTGTTGCTTAGCGGCCCACAGAACTTCTCCTGCACTAGTGAGCTGTTTGTGGTTTTGTCTTCCCCGTAGTTGAGCTCCTCAAGGGCAAGAATAATTCCTCATTGTTTGTGTTCCCAAGACCTAGCACAGGACCTGCCGAAGAGAAGGATTCAACATGGGGATGGGGGACAAACAAGTAGAGAAAAGGTCACTCACTCAAAACAAAGGTTGAAAACTCTAACCATTACCTTTGATTACCACAGTTCTTTCTGAGTATTCTACCATTCTAAGATCTTGACTTTTAGCCTCATCTGTCTATTGATGAGGCTAAATCTACAGATAAGGCATAATCTACAGGACTCTGGCAAGAGGACTGCAGGATCCTGGTGAGGATTTAAGCAAATATCAAACCCACATATGCTAATCTGGCCTGGCCAGTCCTGTTAAGTCAAAGGGGCTGGTTCTAGAGTGCATGAGAAAGGACTGAGCCAGGCCAGGAGGACAGAGCTTACTCACCCATTAACAGGGTTCTACCAGGTTCCAGGACCATGTTTCACTTGGGGAAGTGGTGCGTATGAGGCAGGCAAGGCCTGCTATCTTGTGGGATGAGTTAGAGAGAGAGAGGTGGTCTTTATAATCCTGGAAGGAAGCAGCTAGATAAGTGTCGGAGCTGAAGCAAGAATGACAGGACAGAGCCAGCCGAGTGACCACCAGGAAGCAGAGTGCCAAGGCACAGGGTGCAGGAGGGCCCAGGGCCTACTGCAGTCACGGCCTAGAGGGCCAGGGGCCCCACACCAAGATCTCTTCTTAATCACTAACCCTACCCCAACCATCCAGGGTACTGGGATTGGAACCTAGGACCTTGACACTTTTGTAATGTTTTTTGAGGCAGGGTCTTGCTAAGCCATTAGGCTGAAATGTCACATCTTCTGTGAACCTGTTATTTAGTGACCCACAGAACTGTTGTCTTCCTGCCCCAGCCTCCCAGATGCTGGATAACAAGTATACATCACTGTGCCTGACCAACTCTGTTATTAAAATCACTCTGCGGCCAGGAGCTAAGGACAACCTGAGATGAAAGATCACAAGATACACACAAGACATTTAGTTGTTTCATGACAGAGGTCACCATGCGTACTGCCACACTGCTCATTTCACTGAAATGTATTTTTGGATAGGAGTGAAGCACTGAGTTCAGGCAAGTTACTCAACCTCTGAGTCTCAGTTTCTTCATTTGAAAAATGAAGGTGGATCACCCATCTTAATAAGTAATGCCGGGCATAGAAGCAGCCCTCAGGATGTATTGGCTATTATAGACAATAGTCACCAGGACCAGCAAACTGTGCAGAGAACATGTTCCTATCTGGACATTTACTAAACAGATTATGTTATCACAGCTAACTCCCAACCCAGGCTCATAGCCTTCTAGGTTACATTCTCTCCTCTAAGAGTCATAAAAACACAATGAATTATGATGGATTTTGCTATTACTGGAGGAGACCCAGGATGATTCTTTTCTGTTTCCAAGAGTTTAAATAGAGGACATCTGTTATCATAGAAAGAAGTTCAACAGTAATAGCCCAGGATTCAAGTTGAGCATCAGAAACTGAATATTTGTTCAGATACTCATCTAAATATGGGCAGAAGTTGAAATGGTTTGAAGCATTCGAGGCAGATAAACACTCTGACCTTCAATGCACAGCCAGACATGAATAAGACTCTTCATTTCGATGAACAGCTCAGCAAGTGGAGGGCTTCTGCTGAGCCAGCACAGGGTGGAGGCCGGCAGGGTGGAATTGGCAGCCACACACCAAAAACTGATCAAGTTACCAAGAGTGAAAGATAAAGGAAGATGGATGCAAAGTCCAAAATTGGGAATGGTGGGGATTAAAAAGAGATTATAAAGGGTTAGAGTAAAAGATTTCCTCCTTTGAATGGGGCTCATGTCATTGCTTATAATGATGAGATTCCAGTGAGATTTTATCTTGCCTTCAAAATGTATTAAAGGGTAAAAAGACTCGAAGGCCTGTTGAAAGATTGAAAACATTTGTTCTTTAAAATGGAACTGGGAACTGGGAAAATGTTCTAATTTATTACATATTGCCAGGCAAATAAGTTTCTCTTGCAGTTTAAAACACAGGTAGTCACAGATCTTGGAGATGCTTCGCTAAGAAATAAAATGTCCTGAGTTGCCTTGATTCAGAAAGCATGCGTACATCTATGTTTAACTTTTATTGTCCATATACCTCTAATAAATAGCAAAATATAACCATATTCAAGGCAAGCAAAAGTACCAAATATCAGTTATAATCCTCCTTAATGTTCCTGAAGTTTGAACGTGAGTATTTGATATTTCTCCCTAGTTTCAGGGCAAACTAATTTTTTTGGTTCCTGAGAGGGTATTATAGTTTACTCACAAGTTATTTGCCTCCCCTTCCAGAACTAAAACCCATTCAAGGAAGCCAGATAAACACCTGTGACAGTTTGTGTCTAGATGTCCCCCTAAAGCCTCTCAAGGTCATAGGGTATTTTGGAGGTGGCTGAATCTAGAGTGTATGATTGATTCGTGGTGGAGCTAGGACTGAAGGCACTGGGACTAATGGTGTGAGTGCTACCTGATAAAAGGGGCAGAAAGACAGTGTTAGGTTCTTTTGTTGATTTTGCTGTCTTCCACCATGAATTGCTGCCCCTGTGCCACTCTGTCTCGAGACAGCTGATATGAACTGAATCTTCTGTAAACTACAAGCCAAATAACACTTTCCCCCTTTAACTTTGGGTGCTGGATACTTTGTCTCAGCAACCAGAGAAAAGTGACTAACACAATAGTTATTTATTTTCTAGTAATGCCAAATTGAGAAGCAACAGATGAGCAAGTTACCCACATTAGAGACCCTGGCAAATTCAAGGACAGCAGAAAAAAGTCAAAAATACTACCAACAGATAAGAAAGAGAAGAAAGGTAGTTTCAAAACATGATGAAAAAGGTCAAAGTAGAGGGGAGTGATTTTTCAGATTTTTAAGTCAGAGAAAGCTAAAATACTCTATTTTGGCCAGATCAACTATGAATTTGTCTTTATGTTTTCAAATAATAGTTAAATGATGTAGTTTTACTCACTTATCATTAATAATATAACTTACATGCTCAATAATTACAGAACTTGTACTTCATAATACTTCGAAAAATCAATAAACTAAATTGATTGGACATTTTTGTTTCCCCCGAGCATTTCTCTGAAGTGTTGCCAGATGCTAAAGGATCTTGCAGTGCTTGGGTGTTTAATTAATGATAGAAGAGATTGACAGACATCTTAGAATGCTGGCGTGCACCATTCTCTCTGAGGAACAATGGGAGAAGGAAATATCCAACCATAAACATACCCAAAAAACCCTCCATATACCCAAATACGAAGTGTTTTGATGAAAGAATTTCAATTACTGAATGCATACTTGATGGAAATGCAAGAAAAAGATCTGCTCAGATGACACTTGCTCCTGGCCTAGAGGAAAATAAACTCTGAGTCCCTGCAATGCTGGAGTTGGCCTTCTGAGCAGTGTGTGTATGGTAAGTGTGAGGCACATCCAGGTGACATGGGGCACCCGAAGCAGGTAAAGACATCCATGATATTGACGGCCTGGAAGAAAAGGTCAGAAGCAGCCAGGTCCCTGTACCTAACAGGAGCCAAGTAGCTAAACACAGTAGGAAACTGAAGGATGTGAAGACACGAATCAGGATAAAAACAAGACAAAACAATACACAAATCAAAACAAATATCCTCAAAGAACCACAATAGGCATATGAAGTCCATGCAATCACAGACTCCCTTGTGCCTATTTAGTCTCAGACACAATGCTAATAATATGTATGGTCTGGCTTCCTAGTTTCCTTGCAGGTGAGAATATTAGAGTCACGAACATGTATACTGCTGAAGATGGACTCACGTAGAAGGAGATAAGAAAAGGAAAAACATGAATTTGAAAAGTAAACCACAAACTATACCTCTTTTCCCAGAAGTAGGAGATCTACCCTGATACATACTGAGGATATCATGGATGAAACATATTATAATACAGTGACCCTACATCACTAAGATAGGAAAGAGGCTCAGAATACCGTTAAGAAGAGTTTAGACCTAAAAGTTGATATTGCATAGTCATGTCACTGATCCTATTTCCATCAATATGACGTGACTTTCACCTGTCATCCTCTAACAACGGCAACAATCATAAACACATGAAAACTCACTTTGCTGATGAGAGACAGGCTTATATACCGAAGACAGAAAATGATTACAGATTCATCAGGATGCCTTCTGTGCCTTATGTACCGACTGAAATCCCATTGTCAGACAGTGAGTGAAGGCTTTCCCCAGTCATGCCATCCCAGAAGCAGGCAGGGCTGTGGGTGCTGCCTGGTCACTGTGGACAGAATAAGCACATGGATGAGTTACAGGCTTGGCTTAAAGAGTCATTCTGCATGGGTCAAAGAAGGAGGTGAGGAAGCAACGTAAAAAGACTCAGCTGTGTCCTTAAAAAGACACCGTGGGCTCAGCCCCAAGACTGCAACCCAGAGCAGAAAGAAAAGTGACTGTGAGGATCCAAGAGTGGAGAGAGCTGAGCCCTGTCCCTAGAAGAGCCCAGGGCAGAGGAGGGACAGTGAGGCTCCCCCATCTTGCCTGGTCAAGTGTGGTGTGGGAGCAGCAAAAAGGAATGGTGTGTTCAGACACAAAGTGGCTCAGAGATGGCCCAGAGCTCAAGCAAGGCTCACCTGGGCTACATAGTGAGCTCAGGGCCAGCCTGAACTACAAAGCGAGACCCTGTCTAAAACAACAGTAACAACAAAAATGAAGTTAGCTGTACTTCCTGCATCTTGAAGTCTCTGCACTGAAATGGGCGATCACTATTTGTGGGCACTGTGTGAGCACTGTGGCAGCATGTCCTATGTGAGGTGAGATGGACACCTCTGATGAACACTTGAATTTTAAAAAGTTGATTAAAAGACACATTGTCATACATTGTCATTAAGCTCCCTCAAACCCCACACCCTTCATGAGTCTTTAGTCGCACTGTGACGGGAATCTCAACATCCTAGATCAATTCAGAACGATTACCTTTCATGACTGATCTGACTATGAAGAGAGCCAGAAGTTGCAGAGTGCCAGATCTGGAGAGCAAGGGGGTCGGGGACACACTGAGATGTTCTTACAAGCCCGACTTCTCTTGGGTGGCCCTCAGCAGCAGCATGCACCATGTTTTGATCCTTTCTCATAAAGACTTCCAGAACCCTTTCAAACCCTGGCAAGAGTGATGGGTAAGTGTGTCCGAAGTGAGTGCCCTAAGTTCAGGACACACAGACAAGGACAGACAGAGGTCTCACTTTCTAGAGGTTTACAGGTCAGCATCACCTTGCGGGTTCAGCCCAGTGTGGGATCCGGTTTGAAGCTCTGTATGCTTAGAAATAACTCCATCAGCACACGGACAGAGACTCGGGGCCTTAGAAACAGCGTCATTATTAACTGACTTCCGAGGTAAAGGTATCTATTGGAGTGTCTCACACGTCGACGCTCACTGTCTGCATGAATGGTATAAGTCATGGCAAGCAGGTCACAATCAAGTTTCCCGGTGAACAAGGATGCAAAAACTTAGTATGTTTTATTTCCAGTAAGTATTTGTATTTCTATAACAGCTAGTCTCATTATTAGAGTGACCACCTTTTAGATTTGAAATATATATTACATTAAATACACCATGAATACTTTTAAATGCACTGAAAAACTTTCTTTAAAAAAGAAATTAATCATGTTTTAACCATTTTTCCAGTCTGTAAGAGCCCAAAAAAGAAACAGCAAACCTAAATAGTTCTGAATGGCGGGGTGGCTCATGCTTGTAATCCTAGCACTCAAGAGGCAGAGGCAGGAGGATTGCTGTGAGGTCCAGGCTAGTTAGGGCTATATAGTGAGTTCAGGGCCAGCTTGAACTACAAAGCAAAACTCTGTCTCAAAAAACTAAAAAAATAAATAAATAAATAAATAAAATAAAGTAAAAACTAAATAGTTCTGTATCTGTTAAAGAAACTAAAAATACTAATTATAAAACAAAAATCTTCCTCCAAAGAACACAACAGGCCCAAATGACTTCACTGCATATACCACTAAGCACTTAAGAAAGCAGTAAGACTAATGCTATTTAAACTTTCAAACCTTACAAGGAGAGTCTATTGTTTCTAACTTATTTTATGAAGCCAACACTACTCTGATCTGATACCAAAACGAACTTAGATATTACAAGATAAAGAGAAACTACAATGAACACAGGTATAAAAATTCTTACAAAATCAAATCCAGGTACATGTAAAAAGGGCAATAAGTTCTTGTTTCCTTTTGCTGCTATAGAACTTAACAGTTTAAAACACACAAATGTATGCTCATACAGTTCTACGGGTCAGAAGCCAAATACAGGCCTCCATGGGCTAAATTCCAGATAATGGGAGGGTTGAATTCTCCTCTAGAAGAACTAGGGAGACTTATTTCCTGCTGCTCAGCTTCTAGAGCGGTCCGCTCTACATCCCAGCTGGCCCTCGTTGTTCAGAGCCCACAGCAGTAGTTGAGTCTGTTCCTCTCACTTTACTCCGACCCTCTGCTGCCTTCATCCTCCACTCTGACCACTTGGGCGATCATGCTGGACAATCTTCTGATGGAAAGGTCAGTGTACTGGAAACCTTAATTGGGATTGTAACCTCAGTTCTCCTTCGCCATGCAACAACAAATTCAAACTTTCCAGGCTTCAGGATGGGAACATCTCTGGGGGCAGGAATGGGAGGAATTGTTACCCAGACCACCACAATCACAATGATCAAGTGAGGCTAATTTCAGGATTGCAATCAATTTTCAAATCAAAACCCCAGGCTGGAAGAATTCCACTAACCAACTTCCAGAAGTACTACAAAGTGACAGTAATCAAGACATCATGGTAGTGGAATAGAATGGCCAACACAAGAACCACATTTAATTTGATTTTTAGTAAAGGTGCCAAACAAACCGATAGGGTCGGGGTGGGATGGGTTTTGCAACACACAATAGTACAGAAACTGGATATCTATCTAAAAAACAAGACCAAAAAAACTCTTCATCAACCCCTACTACATAACATGTAACATTAATTTAAAATGCATCATATTATAATTTAATTTTTTAAAAGGCAAAGAACACAATTAAAATATGAAAAAGGGATTTAAACAGACAGAAGAAGATATAGATATGGCCAAAGGGGACACAAAATGCTCATCATTAGCCATTAACGAAGTAGTAATTAAAACCATGAGAATATTACTGCATACCCCAGCTAGCTACAATCAGAAAGAGAATGACAGGCACCAATGAAGATGTGCACGAACCAACACCCACCTGTACTGCTGGGGGTGGGTGTGGAACTAACCCAGCTGCTTTGGAAAAACAATTTGGTGGTTTCTTGGAAAATTAAGCATAGAGTTACTGTATGACCCACCAATTCCAGTCCTAAGTATATACCCCAGAGAAATAAAAACATATGCTTGCACAAAAAACTTATACATAAATATCCACAACAGCTTTCTTCATAACACAAAAGAAGTGGATCTAAGTGTCCATGAATTGATGAGTGGATAAAGGAAATGAGGGATATTTTCAGCAAGACCCCTATAAAAGTGATAGTTAAGAGGAACGAAATCATGCTACAAAGTGGATTGGCCTTGAAAACAGTATTTGAAGTCAAAGAAGTCAGAAGCAGAAGACCCTGTATTATATGATGCCGTTTATATTAAGTGTGCACAAGAGAAAAATCTATAGACAGAAAGAAGAAACAGAGTCTGCAGAGGTTGGGAGAGGGGAGAAACCGGAGCAACCCCTAACTCCCGGGTACGGGGTCTCCTATGAGGTGATAACAACATTCTGGAATAAGATAATGATAATGGTTGAGCAACTTCGTATTTTTAGGGACTGCACATTTTAAAAGGGTAAATTTTATCTCAATAAAAAATATGCAAGGAAATAAAAAAGGAAGATGGCTCAGAGGCTTAAACAGAGAAGCTAAAACCATAAACCTTTTTCAGAAAACCATAAGAAAATGTCTTTGTGCCTTGGAGTAGGCAAAAGTTTTCTTAAAACCACCATTTTTTTTTTTTTTTCACTCAAGGGATTTTTTTTATAAGAAAAGATCAGGTCCATAATGGAGGAAGAGGAAACAGTGATGATATAACTTCAAAGGAAGAAAACAGAGGGAGAGAAAGCTATTCTGGTAAGCTACTGAAGACCTCACAGCAAGTGAGCCCTCTTGGACACCCACTGCCCTTTGGGTAAGAGGCAAGTAAAAGAAGAAATCGTACATTCGGGGAAACTCTTTCTGGTGTTGCAGTATTGTATACTACTGCTTCATGGAGACTTGGGAACCTGAAACCCATTCCAAGTATATGTCCGATCACAGGCAAGGATACAGCTCCATAGAACAGAAGAGACTCTGAGACAAGGCATTCTGAACAGCATCCTGATTATTCAAACCCAGACCTTCCAGGCCTATCAGATTCTTTGTTCTTGTTCCCACCAGTCCACCTGCTTCTTTTCAAAGCAGCAATCTTGGGTGTCTTGTGCAGACCCTGACTCTGACTCCTCCATTTCTCACTGGGGCCTTCGTGATTAGGTAACCTACCAAAGATCTGCCTGGGATATGAAACAACATTCTAGAAAGCTTTTTTGTCTGAACTCAAAGAAACTGCTTTATTGTTTATTCCATTTTTTGGCTTCCTGAAAGTTTAAATATGGAATCAAGTGGGAAATGACTTCAAAATAGATAAGAGATTATATAAATCTTTTCCATACTTCATGTAGTCAGGAAAAGAAATTAACCCTTTCAGATATGAAATGTTGTGATGGTGATTTCCCTTTCCTTTGTATTAATTTATATACAGTAAAATCCACTTATATTTCCACAGATTTTGACGAAAACTCTTATAACTATGTCCATAATCAAGGTATATAATATTCTATTACCCCAGGGCTCCCCACTGGAGGGAGGTGTCATGTGGCTTATCTATTCCCTAACTGAAAGGCACCCCCCCAGTTTTTACCAATTATCAATAAAACTTCTAAACATGTATGAGTATAAGTTTTTATAGGAGTATATTTTAATTTCCTTTGTTAATCCTCCAACTAGGATTTCTGCTTCAAGATATTTTCTTTGTCTTTGTTATCCCGCAGTTCAATTATGTTGTTGTTATAGTTTTCTTTGAGTTTATCCTGTTTGGATTTCACTAAGCTACTCAAATCTATGTATCTCTTTCACCAAATTTATGAAGTTTTTAGATATCAGTCCTTCATTATTTTTTTCTGCATTAATATTTGTTTTTTTTCTTTTAATGTTAATCTCATAAATGTTAGATCATTTGATATTAGCCCTTAGGTTCCTAAAGTTATGACTGGTTTTAAATCTGTTTTCTCTGTATCTTTCATAATAATTATTGTGTAACAATGACAGATAATTTCAGGTTGTTCTAATTATTTTGCGTTGATCTTTCTTCAATTCATTGCCCTTTCCATTATTACGTTCTTTTAGCTACTGAAATTTTAAATTTCTGATCTTGTATCATTCACATCTACAATTTTCATTTGCCTTTTTTTTTCCAGTTTCCTTTGGTTTTAGTTTCTTTTTCTCTACTGAGAACTTTTATTTTTCCATTCAAATGTTCCACTTTATCTTGTGAACAATAGTAAAGCCTGCATTAAAGATTCTATCTGATAACTGCAGTATTTGGGTCATTTCAGATTTGGACAACTATTTTTAGTCTTTCCCCTTGAGTACTAGTTCTGGGTCTGATGGGTAAGTTTGGATGATACCCCGAACACTTTGAATATCATGCTCTGAGACTTCAGAGATTGTTAAATTCCTCTCAGATGCCTGCTGGTGTCTGTGTTACTCACTTGTTTGTTCGTGCACTTGACCCAGCAGGCTACCAGTTTCACCTCCTTACCCACGGACAGTGTTTCTAATACAGCTTGGGATTAAAGTCTGGGCTCTCACATCTGGCGCCACCAGCACAAGGGTCCTTGGCTTGGTCTGGGACTGGGGCAATGGTCACAGGGCAGCCGAGTCCTCAGGGACTTGTCTGTGTCTCTCTGGGACCGTGTATAGTGCAAAAAAAAAAAAAAAGGTTTAAAAAGTAGAAATTCCCTGCTACTTTCTTCAACTTCTGCTTAGAAACACGTGATTTCACTAGAAATGGTGGGGCATGCCTGTTATTCTACTACTCTGGGAAGCTAAGGCAGGAAGATTACAAATCTGAGTACAGCCTGAACAATTTAGTGAGAGCCTGTCTCAAAATTAAGAATAAAAAAGTACTGGGGTCATAGCTGAGTGCAAAGGCATTAAGTTCAAGCCCCAGTATTCTACCTTCCTCCCCCACCCCAAAAGAGCACCTCAAGCAGTTACTTTCTGCTAGCCAGCATGGGAAAGTTGTACCCATGATTGTAATGCCAATGAGACTTGTGACAGTTGCCTTGATACGTTCAAGCCTTTGTCCGAGTTGGCCCAAAAGAATAATGAATGATAACTCACGTCAGGTAAGAGTAAACAAGAATACGATTACTTAAGGCTTTCATCAAAGGACTTCTAGGTATCCACTAATGTCAGCACTGAGGGGACAGGTAACATGACACTGATCTAACATATGCCCCAGCTCTCTAGTTACACAAGGCCTGTGGAAAGCTTGGCACCTGGGGAAAACACAAGCTTGGACAATCGGGCTAAATGGGATGCAGAGAAAGAAGAAAGATAAAAACAAGGATATGCAAGCCTGTGGGAGGGCCTGTGGAGAAGACAAGCAGTGTCCCACCAGAGGCCTTGTCGGGGGTCTGACTCTTCCGTAGTTGTGCTGCTGCCTTTCAGGACCAGTGAGTTTATTTTCTCAGAAAGAACCTCAGAGGAAGTTTCCAAGTGCACTTCATTACTCCTGACCCTTTGCTTTCCCTCTCCATCTCTCCCACACGGTAGACAGGTCTCCTGGGCTTGGGTTCCATGGGGATGGGAGGCCAGGCCTCAGAGCAGTGAGTCCTGAGACACTTCCTGGGGAGTACTGGGTTACCACAGACAAAGCTCAACAACTGCCCTCCACTGGCCCTGCTTGTGTGCTGTAGCTGAGTTCAAGTATTCGGAAGTTTGTTTTTCATATTTTATTTGGGTTTATTCCTAAAAATCATGAAGGCAGCATTTTTGTTCTAAGACAGTATCTATTATATCTGAAAATGTTTTTCATTAAATATTCAGAAAAGCCGTGCATGGAAAGCCCCGTGTGAAACTAACCCAGGGCCACGGTCAGCGGGTGTACAGATGGCCAGCTCCAGCAGCAAGGGCCAAGTCCACTGTGCATTTTCACTCACAGCTGTGTGGAAAATCTCTGTCCTGGTGACTCAACATCTTTGGATTGCTAGCTTTAAATTACAGCAGGAGAAAGAAAATTCTCAAATGCGGGTGCTGAGTGAGACAGTGAACTCAGGCCCATTTTGAGCTCACCGGTTACCTTGATCCCAAAGGATAATTTAAAAGGGGGCACTGTTCTGTGGAAGTTGGAACATCAAGTCTGGTACGGGGGAGATGTGGTACAGCTACCAGCCTGACGGAGCTACTGTGTCAGTTTCCCATCGAAGAAATTCCGTCATGTGGCTTCAAGGAAGGCTCTTCATTTTCTTTTTTGAATGGAGAGAGAAGTCACTGCCTGGCCAGCCCGTCAAGGTCACGTCTGAACGGCAGCACCAGAGCCTGCCCCACACTGTGTCTGTGCAGAGTTTTGTCTGGGAACCCTACCTTATGTTGCAAAAGATGTTATTCCCCCACCCCACCCCCACTTCCATCCTCCTTTTGGACTGCTGCTGGAACTATATTTTGTCGCTTATCTAATGTAAAATAAACAGAACAATCTGGAGCTAATTTAAGAGGTTTACCATATCAGGATACAGCTGGGAAAGATTTTAGGAAAAAGGCTTGACAGGAACAATAGCCCTGTGAAGCGCGGCAGGCGGAGAGCTCAGGAAGGCGGCGTCAGACGGCCTGGCGGACAGCTGTCAGCCACTCGGCAACAGCTCCAGGGCCCACGTAAACGGCGGCTCTGTGTGAGCAGCTGGCTGGCCAGCACACCGACAACGAAACCGGGCTTAGAGGGTGCTCCGAGTGAGTGGCTCAGGTGTCAGGGCCACCTGACTCCCGGGAGTCCTCTGCAGGCTCCCACCCAGCAGGGCTGCAGAGGAACTCAGGATGAGGAGACAGAACCTCATTTCTGTGCAGCACTGGCCAAGATTTTTTTCACGTTCATGCATGCAGGCTGGGTTTATCCCGACTTACGAATCCACCAAGGCCCACAGAAGAACATCTGTTTTTGACATCAATTTCTTCTACTCAGTAGGCCGGCTGCAATTTTAACTCTTTGGGGGCCTCTAGCTAGGCCTTGAATTTCCTGGTACAACTTGACAGAGGTGAGAGGGCTTGAGGGAGTTAAATAAAGTTACATACTGCCCTTGACAGAACTTATGAGTGCTTTATATAGTAAAAAAAAACAAAAAACAAAACACCTACATCCAGCTCTTGACAAAAATCCAACCAAATGAGTTCACAGAATAGTCTCTTCAAGCAACATGTTTCAGGCAAAGAATAGTGAGTTAGAAGCAGAGAGCTCGGGAGTCATCAACTGTTGCCCGGGGCCGAAGTTCCTAGGTCAAACTTCCCTCACTAGGACCAGATTCCCATTCTCTTTTGCTTCATCATTTCATTTTTTATTAATCATTTAATCTCTTCCAGAGTATTGAACTTAGTAAAAATTTGCCGGTCAACAGTGACCTTTGGTCTGTTATGAAACAGTTCCATTTGTTTGAGAAAAGCTTAAAAAATACTCCGTGTCTATATCTGAAGCAAGAAGAATACGGAGATCCAAAAAAATAGATTGAAGAAATAGAAGAGAAATCAAGGTTTTAGCAATTACTGTTTCATCTATTTTATAGTATAAGTCACCAAATCATTGAAATAGCATTGGTGATCAAAGTTCTACAATAACAGAATCCAAAATTAAAAATTCAGTGTACACACAGAGATATTTAGATCTTTGAATGTAGAACAGAATATGAAAATTTCTAACGGGCATACAGAGAGGAAGGCTGAGAAATATCTCCTTTAAAAATACACTTTTCTGTTTCTAGGCCCAGTAAGTTCAAACAATAATAACTTCAAAAATCACTGAAAAAGAAAAAAAAAGCCCAACTGTGAAAATATAAAGTCTTTCTAGGACAACTCTAAAATGTGTGGTGCAGAGTCACCTCTCAGGCCTGTGGAAAGGTAGATGGTTGGGTCCCACTGTCAGAGTCGATGGTCCACAGAGGAGCCCAGAGCTGGGTTTTGCCACGAGTTCCCAAGAAATAGAGATATCGCTGCTCCTGGGACCATACTTTGAGAAGCACCGCTCCAGAGAGAGATGCGACAACTGAGACAACGAAGTCAGCGCAGTGCGGCTGGACTGTGAGAACAGAAACAAATGGGTACAGAATCCACGCACAACAATCACAGAAAGAGAAGAACGCTAGGTCTAACTCCTTGTATGAGGATTAAATTAGAAGAGTGGTTATTTTCTACGGGGCAAAAATGTCCTGAATTCTAGGTGAGAAGATGGGCAGGGGGACAATGTTACAAGGGTGGTTCCCTGAGTGTAGACTGCGCACCAATGACTCTCATCCTGGCTGCACTCTGGAGTCACTTGGGCCCTCAGCGTCTTGGGGAGGCCTCTCCGTAGGATCTGGAAGTGCACAGGGCACTGTGATCCTGCTGCAGGGGGCATGTCAGGGACACCTGAGAGATTAATTTGAGGATGATAAAACTAAGAAAGATGAAGTGGCAGGAGAGAAGCCACATGGCTGTCAGAAGCACAGCCACCATCACACCGCTCTTCCTGAAACCTATCAAAATCTCCACCATAGTACCTGACTACAAGTGCAAACATTAAAAGTAAGGTGTTCGGGAGGGTCCAAAATACAGACCTCAGTACAGAACAGTAACATCGGTTGTCACCTTCAGACATCACTGGCTTCATTCCTTCGAAGTGTTCATTTTCAGAAACTGAAGCGTCCACTTAAGCTGTCAGAAAATCCAAAACCTTGCACGGATCGTCACCAGCCCTCAGCACCCATCACACGGTGCCCCTTGAACCCCTTAGTCCATCACTGTGCTCCATGAAAGCCATGGGTATTTCAAGAAAAAAGAAAAGACGCTGTCTGGCGGCCTTACCGCACACAGCCTGTTTCTGATTCTCCGTCCATCACGCTGCACAGAGAGAGTTTTGCCAGGAGCGCAGGGCATCACGGTGTGGTCTGGTGAGGCCTGCACTACTGCAGCCTCCTCCGAGACTCAAAGCAAATTAAAACGACATTTTAAAAGCTGAATCTTTCACCTGGTTCTCGTCACTGCTTCCGGTTAGCAGGAAGAGGGTCTGTCAGTTTTATCGATGGGAGGTAAAAAATGGGCAGCAAATTTCAAGGAAAAGCAAAGAAAAAATATTAGCCAAAATGGTTTCAGGTTCAGCAACACAGCACATGCTGTTGGGAAGCAGAACCAGGATGCGAACCACTGACCTGGGAACAGTTCACGCCCCCGATGATGTCACACGCTGGACATTCTGAGCTGATCGTCATAGGGCGCAGTGGTCTGCAGGAGCCTCCCACTGTGCCACGAAGCCACCTATGTTTCATAGATAACTTCTCTCCAGATCAAGTTGCAAAGCCACTGTCTCCATCTGCTTCTTGACAAGTATGTGGGCTGGGAATATAGCTCAGTGGTACCGATGCATCAAGCTCCGGGTTCAACCCTAGTACCACACACATGCAGAAACAGTGATCAGAAATTATTCTTAAAGTGGCTTTGCTGCACTAATCGTCAACATCAGGAAGACTTAGTCGGTCCGAGCTAAAGGACTGGACTTGGACCCCGCAGGACCCGCACGGACTGTGGCTGGGCTGCTGCCTTAATGGGGTCTTTCCTGCCTGTCACTGACTGTAGGGGAACTGGGATTGAAAATACAGCTTGAATTAGTATTGAGTTTCTTAAGCTCACGAGTTACAGACAGATGCAGAGGTGTAGGGTGAACTCTTCTTATCCTGCTGTGTGAAGGAACCTATTTATCTCACTTGATCCTCCTCTTCATATCCCATGATCAAACTCAAATGTACGGCCCCTCTCAGGAGACGCTAGAGACCTGAGCGCAGGCCTGTGGGTCCACATTTCCGGATCGGAGTTGTGCTGGGGCCGGTTCCACGGACCTGCCACCTCGGATACGATTACTTTCTGCCTTTAATGGGAGTTGATGCCGAAGAATCAAATTAGGAAGCCCAAGATTTCATCAGGGAACAAACAAAACCTCCTCTTGCCAACTGCAATCACCAAAATCGTGGTTTCTTAAAACAAATGCTGTTGGTAAAGCTTTTTTTTTTTTTTTTTTGCAGTGTTAGGGATTGACCCCCACCATGCGGCCCAAAATGTAAGTCTATAAAGAACTTTTCACGCCAGAAAAATTTTCACCACAAAAGGTTAAGTATTTACTTCAGGAGTTAGATATACATCACTTATATCTTCTCTTTATATCTTTCAGTAAATTAACTTTCTAACATGATCATGTATTTATTTTCAAATGAAAACATGATTAGGGTCATTTTTAAATATAATGAATGAAGGATTTCTTTCAAAAGCTGACATTACAAATGTAGTTTATGGTATAATAATGTCTAATCTGCGAATCCAAAAATAAGAAAGTGATAAGTGTTAATTTACAAAGAAGGAAGAAATTATTGAGTGAGTACTTTTCTTAAGAAAGAAAAGTATTAGGGAGCCCACTTTCTGGCCCCCCTTTTGTCTTTCCCAGGCAGCTTTCTTTCTCTCAATATACTTTTCCTATTCTTAAAAAAGAAAGAAAGAAAGAGAGAGAGGAAGGAAGGAGGAAAGAGGAAAAATATCAGCCTGTGTACTAACAACCTGAGCTAAATGGAATACTACTCTGCCATAAAGAAGGATAACTTCAGGCATTTTTTAGATAAATGGATTTTAAGTGAGATACACCAGGCATACACATTGAAATATCACATTGCTACACTTGTGTGAGGAACCCAAAATGGAAAGGAGGAAAAAAAAGGAGGGGAAGGAGACCAAAAAAAAGAATCAGAAACACTTTCCCCATGATGAACGTGATCATTATGTACCACAAACATGTACTAATAAAAATAAAATATGAAAAAAGAAGGAAAAGTATATTCTAAGACCATATCACTAAACAATATAAAGAGAAACAGGTCCTCAATGTGCTCACCGGTCCCCCTCCAGGCCGCCCACCCTGGAAGAGCAGCTTGCATCTTGGGCTGCAGCGGCCCACACATATTCAGAGCCCTGTGCTCACACCAGAGACGCCCTGTCATTCATTTTATCTCATGAAACTATGTGTGCGGCTATTAAAACTTCCTGTTAGCTGTCTAGCAGTCTGCCAAGCCACGTACTGCCTTCTTCGGGGGTATAGCTCTTTCCTGTTCCTTCTTGTTTATTTTCACCTACTCGAGACTTAGTTCAATTCTGACAGAAACTTTTCATCACATGAATCTGATCTTCACCATCGACGTGCTCTCAGTTTGGTTTCTGGTTCTCTTCCTGAATCATAGTGAAACTGCTCTAACTAGAAGGAAACCCAGGATTCCAAGAAAAGAACCTCCCATCGAAGATCCTAAGTATTCAAACATTTTGTGCCAGTCAGCAGAAAGCAAGCTTTCTCTACACATTAAAGATTCCCCCAAGACAATGATCAGATCTTGAAGAGTACATTAACTTGGGCAATGGGATGGCAGGAGATAGAAGACATAAATACAGCCAATCCTTGAGCGATGACCAACATATGAACAACTTGCTTATGACCAGGATTTTAGTTTTAACTTATGAACAAAGGCTTGAGTTACAACCTGAACGCTGGCCACCTGTGCTTCCAGATGGTGATGGTTTGTGCTTAGATGTCCCATAAAGCCTCACGCAGATGAGGTGGGACTTCTCATTTTCAGAGGTAGTTGAGTGTGAAGGGTGTGATACTGGAGATTAAGGAAGTGTGATTTCTACATCACTACACACAAGTGATAGGTTTAGCAATGCCCTAATCCTGGTAGCCTAAATAAAATAAAAGAAGCAGAAAGATGCTCTGAAGGTCCCTTGTTACATTTTGCTGTCTCCTGCCAACATAAACTGTCTCTCTCATTACCTTGCTGTCTTGTGTATGCGCCATGTTGCTTTTCCTCTGTGATGCTTGTTTGCTGTGCCACACTCAGTGGCAGCCGATTATGGACTGAACTGTTCATAATTGAGCCAATTATGAACTGTAAGTGAAATATACCCCTTCCTCTCTAACTTGTGTCAAGCATTTTGTCTCAGTAACAACAGAAAAGTAACTAACACACAGATGGCCTCAGATACAGATTTAACTGTTAGAGTTCTGCAAGGAATGTTAGAGCAACATTTCCCATGGGGAGTTAATTGAGAAATTCTGGGCCAGTTTCTCTCTAAGGGTACAGAGATCTGCTTGCATACAGGAGAAAAATTATGAAGGCTGTAGAAAGGAGCCTCAGCCTTCAAATTTTCTTTTTCTTTCTTTAAATTTTTTTTGTAGTACTGAGTTTCGAACTCAGCACCTTGCACTTGCCAGGCAGGTGTGGCACCACTGAGCATCGAACCTTCAACTGCCCAATCTGAGTTACAACCAGCCTTTGTGAATGAATCAAGTTCATAAGTCAAGGGTCCATTGTACAAAGATAAAATGGAATCTGACACCAGTCAGATCTAAGCGGATAGCTACCTGGTTACTTCATCCCTCGTGTTATTTTAGTTTGTGAATTCACTGACACTGAAATTAGTATTTTTTACAAGTTTCCTCCAAGGTGAATGATTCACTGTTAAATTACTTAGGCCTGGGATGAGTATATCAAGTGGCAAATGAAGTCTGGCTTCCATGAAGTCCAGAGGTGTCCAGACACCTCTGCCTCCTATGTGCGCGGTGACAGTCATGCACCACCACGCTGATGGTGGGCTCCTGCAGGAGCTCTGTGATGACTTCTGGTCGTGCTCCAAGGAAGTGACCTGACTGCAGGCAAAAGACCATAGAGAAGCCCAGATATCTACCATCTTGGTCAACTTCAGACCAAAGAAGACTAGGCTCCATGCATGGTATAAAGTTGAGAGCAGACTTAATGGCCTTTGTGGGTTCATATGATCCTACACTAAACTGGCCTGTTTTCCAGGAATATGCAGGTAATGACCCAAAAATCCTTCTCTTGGACTGCCTGTTTCTTTTCTATCCCCAAAGTCATCTTTCTTTCACTAACAGAGAAGCAAAAGATAAGACAGCTAGAACATCAACATGTCCTGCAGATAAAATGTTACTTAAATGCTAAATTATCTCCTCGAGATGTCTTGCTTTCCTATAAAATTGTATCATTTACCATGTTTTAAAAGTTATACAAATGTTCAAGGAAATCAGAGCAAGGCATGAGAAAAGAATTTAGTAACTGGAGATTATTCCTTCATCAGAGGATCTCTCTGGCTTATCTTCTACCAGTCTAAATATATAATGGTGACACATACATTTTAATGGTAAATATTCCACTATCTTCTACGAGGCCGCTGGTCCAAGCACAGGGACAAGGCTCCCAAGGACCTTAAGTCTAGCAAGGAAAATGGGTGATAAATGAGGGACAAGTGATACATAACAAAAGCAAAAAATAAAAGAGTAGCAGAAAGTCAATGTGAAAATGTCATGATGAAAATCCAATAGATATGACAGACCACAAGGGACAGAAGCTTCAGGTGAAACCCATTCTGAGCCGAGACCTACAAGGACCAGGTGTCCATCCTGGGAGAAGGTCAGGACACAGCCAGTTCCAGACAGAAGGAAACCAAATTTAAAAGCCCTTTCTAAGCCGGGTGTGGTGACCCCTTCCTGGAATCTCAGCAGTCCGGGAGCTGAGGAAGGAGGACTGCTGCAAATTCAAGGCCAGCCTGAATCACAGAGCAAAAAAAATAGCCCTCACTTCTAACGCAATGTTAGGTAATAGGAAAAATTTTATCAATGTCTCTTTTAAATGGAAACCTATGATAACTTTATTTCTCATAGTTTCCTGTTGTCAGAAAAAAAAGTTAATGTAAGCTAAATGGTACCTGGAAGGAAAGCACTAAGAATCACATCTGGTAAATACCATCAGCTCTTTTCCATTACCTGCCACTCACCTATTTAATTTCATTGGAATTTATATAATAGTTTACATGGTCACCTGAAATAGTCTTTTTTTTTTTAAATTATGTTTAAAAGTTTAAACACAGTTTCAAAGAAATCAAGGGAAAATGGATGCTCTTCCATCTAATTTGACCCAAATTAGTTATAAGAAATAAGGAAACAAACTAAAAGAAAGACAACACAAACAGCCATCATACTTTCTCATGTTGGCCTATCAGCAGTATGAGTCAGCTTTTTACCCCTAAACACAATCAATTCCAAGTGTGACTCAGAAAAACAGAATATATGTATTAGGAAATAGACTTAACTTTTTTTTTGAGACAGGGTCTTGCTTTGTAGTTCAGGCTGGCCCTGAGCTCACTAGGTAGCCCAGGCCAGCCCAAACTCACAGCAATCCTCCTCTCTGTCTCCGAGTGCTGGGATTATAGGCATGAGCCACTATGCCCGGCATTGTGGTGTGTTGTTCTAATTGCTGGTGGGCATGAGTCTCCACACCCACCATTGCTGTATGTGGTTACAGAGGATCAACCCTGGGCCCTTGCACTTGCAAGACAGGCACCAGAACCACTGAGCTAAATCCCTGGCCCAGAAATAGACTTCTTATTTCTCTTGGGAATGGTATCTTCTATATAGCAACTTAATATTCTATATGCAATACTTCACACACTTGCACACCGGGGATTTTTGAATGTAGTACCATTACATATGAAAACTATTGCTCCTCCATAGGACGATGAAATTATGAACTTTTAAGGATCTTTCTTTCTTTTAGTACTGGAGATTGAACCCAGGGCTCATTCATGATAGACAAATGTACCACTGAGGTATACTTCCAGCTTCTTTATTTTGAGACAGTATCTCATTAAATGGCTCAAGCTGACCTCAAACTTCCAAAATCCTGCCTCAGCCTTCTAAGTAGCTGGGATTACACATGTGTATCACTATGCCCCACAAGGCATTTTCTTACTGTCAGATTTTCTAAAAAGTTACTACTGTATAGTGGTGATTTATTAGATTAAGTAATTCTTCTCCAGGTATTTTTAGACTCAAAGCCATTTTTAATCAAAAGGTCATGACCAAATAATTATCTAATTAGCAAAAAACATTTTTCTCAGTTCAAAAAGTAATTAAAAATTATAACCATAAGAGGGACTAATTGGGACTTCACAGATGCGTGCAATGCCTAAGCACTTTTTGTGTTTGCTTCCCTCCTCTGCTGAGGAAGGCTACCCCATTAATCCTTTCTCTTCTGCTTGACACCAACATAAAATGCCTCTGGTCGACAGAGGTAGTGAAGGGGAAAAATAGCCAAGCAAGCTTTGGGATTCTTTGCGTGGCATTTCCTAAAGACAGATTCTGTTTCATTACAAGAAGCCAGTATCTTGGTCCCTTTCCTCTTTGCTGGGACAAAATACTCACATCAGAAACGTAAGGGGGGAGAGGTTGATTTCGGCTAGCTCCCCTTCAATCCCTGGCCAGGAGTTCTGGCTCCAAGGCAAGACAGCATGGCAGAGGGGCACATCGGAGGAGACCTGTTTGTGGCAAGGAGAACAGGAAGCAGAGACTTGAAGGGGATCCTGGGAGGAGAGGCAAACTTCCCCAGTGGTTATGTCCCCAGTGATTCACCTATTCTGATTAGGCCGCAGGCTAACCGTACCTTTATCTACGGACTTCCACAATCCAATCACCTCCCAAAAGCCAGGTTGATATAAGGCTCTGTGTGTGTGTGTGTGTGTGTGTGTGTGTGTGTGTGTGTGTCTGTGTGTTTGTGTGTGTGTGTGTGTGGGTACACAGAGGTCTAGATATAAACCATTACAGCTAGGAACCTACTGTGTAGGGAGAAAGTGGAGGGGTGGGGCCGGGAGGTAGAGCTCACTGTGCCCCATGGGAAGCCTGCTGTGATTCTATACACCAAGTCAGTGTTGCCCTCATGTGACAGTGAGCTTGGGACAGCCAACACTGGAGAGCAGCCACACAGGGCACACAGGGCACACTGGAGACCACACACTCCTTATTCTGTTGGATGTCTGTGTGCCACAAGGGTCAGCACATTTGGGAGGTCCTGGTGGCTCCTGACCAGGCTCTAGGCAGGGCTTGCATCTGGCCTGATGTCTGACGGCGTCTGGCCTTGCTGGATTTGCTTTGGCTGCTTGGCCTGGAACTTTGCAGAAGACACACCAAGAGAGTATTCATTGCACAGCTGAAGAAATGCAAACTTCACTTACTCCTCAAGGAATCAGTCTTTGAGTTACTATATACGCAGCTATGAAAGCCTTTAAAACAAGGCTTTTGAACCAAGCAACCACAAAGCCCTGGTCTGGATTCAGGGGAGTAGCTGGTTCCCATGGCTGAAGAGCTCAGATTCCTGCTCACCAAGCCACTACTTGGGTAGCACGAACACGCGTTCCAAGGGTAAAGACCAGCTCTTCATGTCCGCACCCTCCAGCGGAGAATGGCCTCCTACAAATAAGTTCTGCAAATGCCAACAATCACGTTATCTGGGAAATGGACCAGGGCACCTGGAGGGCTGCCACAGGGAAACGGAGTTTTCACTTAAATGCTTCTATCAATTTAAAATGTTGTAATATTTATGCATTATCAGTTCAAAAACAAATTGATTAAAAGTGAACATTGGGTGAGGTCGTTTATCTGGAACACAATTACCCTGCAGTCATTTGAGGAAAGACTCAACTGGAGATAGGATGAAGTGAGGGTGGAAAGTTATCCTGGGGTTCAAGGTCTGAGGGTCCTCTACCCTGTGTGGTGAGGCTGGGGAGCAGCGGGAAGGGGCGCCTTCCACCTGGCACCTGGACCCTCAGAGCTCTGTCCCAACGAGATCTGACTCCTGCTACCCTAGCTGGACACTTTTCCGACACTTTTCCACAGCCTCTTGCTCCTGGACACACTTCCTGACTCTTCCCAACATCGTGTCTCATCACCACCACCGTAGGCTGGAAGCTGCTATCATCACTGCAACACTGACTAAGCGACTCTAGCGCAGGGCTCACAGATCACTGGCCACTCCTGGCACCATCCTGGTAGTTGCAATATCAACACAGATGGTCTCTCCCAACGTCTGCACCCTCAGTGGTCTGACCTTCCTCCTTGATGATCTGATCTCCTGTGCTGCGTTAGCAACCCACTTGCAGGCGTTGAGGCCACACAGGCGCTCAGAGCCTCCAGTCTCAGCTTCGAGCCTTGTGCTCTTAAATGGCCATCAGCCCCTTCTGAGCTCCTATCTTCGAGAATTGAGCTGCCCAGATGGTAGGCACTGGGCCTGGGCTGCTGAGTGATCACACTGGGGCTGCAGAAGAGGTTGGAGGTATAGCTCATGGTAGACTACTTGTTTAGCAAGCACAATGCCCTGGGTTCAACCCCCAGCACTGATGGACAAAAGAAGACGGCAAAATATTTCTCCAAGAACTTCTTACATGGATTACAAATTGAAATAATAATAGTTTAAATATATTGAGTAGTGACCAGGAAAATATACAGTGATACCTTGTTTCACAAACTTGATTTATGATTTTGGGGAAGATGACCATGGTCACATTTGTCAACCGATGTACAGTTGGCAACAGAAGCAAAATTTTGCCACTTTGTGAATTGAATTGGATTGCTTGCAAACAGAAATGCTGATGAATCAAGGTATTACTGTTACCACTAAGATCAATGTTACTGTTTCTTTGCAGCTTTTAAAAATGTGGCCCTGTACAATTCCTTCTGCGGCTCGCATTTGTGATTGGCATTATGTTGCTATCAGACAGCTGCGGCCTGTAACATCATTTCAATTACTCTTTAACCACCTCCAGGAATATAACTGCTCGTGCGCATCTCTTTTTCCACACTTCACAGCCCTCCACCCTTGCCTCATCTTCCTAGGCCAGCTCTCACTCCGTGGTCCACTG
The DNA here is from genome assembly GCA_004026965.1 of Petromus typicus. Lineage (NCBI taxonomy): Eukaryota > Metazoa > Chordata > Mammalia > Rodentia > Petromuridae > Petromus > Petromus typicus. Next base: position 31,374 of record PVIR01002336.1, on the reverse strand, counting down.
TTAAAGTGGCTTCTACATATCACTGTGCCTCTCAGTTTCCATTATTCTCTCCTGGGTCAACTCAGCCTCACTAAATTCAAGTTTCCATGGCGCTTTGGGTATAAAGACAATAAGTATCAGTCATGTTTTCTTGCCAAATTTTGTCATCACTAGTTCCCCTCCTCATGGCAGCCAGCACCTGATCATGAGACAGAATAACTGACACTCGGAGAGGAACGATCATTGGCTAACATGTCTGAATGTAGATCTGCCTCCAAATCTGCCTCCAGCTATGTGACTCTGGAAAGAAAATTAACCTGTTCATGACCCGAATTTTATAATTCGAAACCTTTAACTTTTCAAGCTCCACATGTTAGGAGTTGGTGAGACAATGGGAGTCAGTATGAAGCAGGGCTTGGGAGTGAATGATTCTGATGCTCTATTTGCTTCAGTCAAAAGCAGAAGTTTGAGTGCAGGTGCTGTATTCTGGGAGTGATCCCTGGGTGCTGTGGCTGGGAAAACCTATTGGGGAAAAGGGCAAAGCGTGGATCAAGTGTGATCAAGTTGGCTGGCCACTGCCACAAGTAACTCAGGCTCAGTCTCCCTGGGACCCGGTCGGGATCCCAAAGGACCACATCATCTCAGAACTGCACTCTGGAGAACATAGGAGAAACATTCCTCCCTGGTCCTGAGTGAGGACAGGTGGCCTCTCGGCCCATTTGTTCATGCCTGTGTGAGTCTCTCAGTGTGAGAACACATGTGCACTGGCCACTCCTGTGACAAGCTGGCCAAAACCTCTTCTGACCAGGTCACAACAACAGGAGCCAAAGCAAGATGGGGGCTTTGGAGAATTTGTACTAGTGAAAAGGTGGCTACAAAAGACACTGTCTTAATGAGCATGACTCCTAAAGGGAAGCCTAGAGCAAATGGAAGCAAGTATGGCCTTGGCTTTGAACTATGTGCCACAATTTCTTAAACCTATTTCTCTACTTGAAAAGTGAAGAATATCATACATACCTCACATCCTGGGGAAGGCTTAAAAGCAGCATGCTACCGCTGAACCAGTTCAAGAGTTTTAGTAATATTTAAAGATTGTAATTAGTCTTTGGGTTATCAGCTCCTTCCTGCCTTGGGTCTGTCCAACTGCAGAGACTGAGGCCTTCAACAGTATAGGTCCAACTCTGCTCAGGCCCTGGGCAGAACAGTCCCACAGCTTTCCAGAACAGTTACCCCTCTACCCATCTCTCCCTTCTCCAATTACCCATCCTGCTCCTGACAGCTGTGTGATAAGGAGCCTATGTCTGCTTTCGAGATGTACATTTCAGTTCCTTGACAACACGATCCCAGGGCTGCCTAGTCCTTAAGAACCTCCTCTAGGAGTGCTAGGCTTTGTCTAGGGGCACAGCTGGATAACTGGGACCTTTGGAATGCAGTAATTATACAACAGCACTCTGCCCTGAGATTACTGTGGAAGTGTTCTCACCAACCAATGAAAGGCAGCAAAAGTTCAGAAAGTCACGTTAATAGTAGAGTTGCATTTATGAAAGTCCCATTTATGCCAGGCTTAGTATTAGGAGCTTTATATAAAATCTCTTATTTGATCCTCACAGTAGTGTTATAACTAAGTTTTAGTCCCCATTTCCAATAAGAAAATTGACCTTCAGAAAAGTAATGTACCCACAGTCATCAGTTAGTACATGACAGAAGAGGACCTGTGCTCACATCTGCCTGATGCAGAGTCCCTATTCCATTGAACACTGTACTTCTCGGTCTCTCCAAGATGGGTCCCAAACTCTCTGCTTTTCTGGGGCACCAATGGGCACAAGCCTCCTGAAGCCAGTGCTATCGAGTTGGTTGGCTGGCTCCTTCTCCACAGCTTTGCACTGACTGACTTGGCTTCCCATCTCCTCCCCATTCCTAACACATCTCGTAGCTGTGTCTGCTATGAACAGGACCTTCCAAGGATTCTATATTGCCTGGATCTGGAATCTCATTTTGGCATATTACATTGTTCTCCCAGTCGTCTGACCTGAGTAGTCTCTTAAAGTTAAAATACAGTTGCATTCCTCATGTGTTCTTTGCATTAGGATAAAACCTAGCTTAGTGCCACGTTCTCGTGAGGAGCAATGTATTCCCAGAGCCAAGAACAGTAAAAGAAAGCAAGAGGCTGGGTGGGTGGTGCTTCAGAGAATATACAGCACTAGGGGTGAGACAATGGCCTACAGCTCTACGAGCAAAGTGCTATCCTGAAATACCAACATTTAAAGTCATCTGTCTTTTCAAATGTATTTCTTACTCTTCATTATATACATATCTGGCAGGGAGAAAGAGACATCGACCATTATTTTTCCACCTGGTAAAAATACACTCACAAAGTCCTATACATTTTTCAAGTCTTAAATGCTTACGGAAACACTCTGGCTGGCTGCTTGGATGTCTGCAAAGAAGGAAGAGGCTGTTTATGTCTGCTCCTTTCTGAAACTTCAGACTTGGAGCAAGTTATTATCATGACCCAGAACTTCTTTCTCATTTACAGTTCTCAGCAGGATGTCTAGTTGCTAGTTACCAGGCCTGCACTTTCCTCTACAGAAATAGGGTTTTGGCATTTGGCATTCGGTATAATGAAGGATGTTGCTTAAGCTCCACAATCAATTAGTGTTTTAAGACTTGGGAAAATACTATCAACAAAGGCACAGCCATGCAAGAAAAAAGGTAAATAAATCCTGCAGAGAAATAAGTGCTAGTGCTTTTCAGTCATATGCAGCAATAAAACTGATTTAATTTCTCAGAAATACGAGCTGACAAAGCAGCGGAAATGTGATAATGAAGGTCCCACGGTTCACAGCGACTTAGCCTTGAGAGGCTAGTGAAGATGCCGAAATACTTTTTATTACTGTTGGGAAGGAAAGAAAAGCTCTGGGATCAATAATTCAACTCTTCTTTACCTCTCTTTACTTTTATGAGTTTGAGAAATAACTACATTACGAAACAAAGCACAGGTAGAATTTAAGACAAAGAACTACATCTAAAAAGGGGACATGCTTCTCATTTTCAGGATAGCTATTCCATGGAGGATAGAAGACACTTGAGCGCTCACAGAGTGGGGTTCGGTGAACCAGCACCCCCGAGGATAGGAAGCAGCAGGGCTAAATTCTCACGCCTTTTAGTGACTCCTCCTCTATGCTTTTCAGCAGCAATCCCACACACTTATTTCTCTCTTTGATAAAAAAGTGATCATTATTTCTAGTCTACCCTAGAGTAGGAAAGATAAAGCATGGTATACAACAAAAAGTATAAGTTAAAAGACCTTTAAACACCAGCAGCCTCCCTTTTTTTGCAAAAGATTTTTTATGCATCAGAAGAAGAAAAAACAAAGAAAAGAATGACGATGATTTCTTTTTATGGAGAAACAAAGTGAGCTTGTCCAAAACATTTTTATAATCTAATACGAGAAAGCCAGGCATGGTGGTGAGCACTTCTCACTCTGGCTACACGAGGGCAGAGTCAGGAGTCCTACCTGAGTCCAGTCTGGACAAAAGAGCAAGGCCATGTGACAAAAAAAGATAGATAAATGAGTAGTCCTACTTGGATGCATTAGTCATAATATGTTCAAACTGTATAGATGATAATGATTAAAACTGGAAAAAGAACATATTATATAATGTGGGCCTTGAACAACTTGCTGGTGCAGGATCTCATATTCCTATTTATTACGTGTTGTGACATTTGTCCTTTGGGTACAGAGGGAGAAGGGGTGTTACACCACAGAAAACAAGTTAAACATTTTGGGGATTTTTTTTTTTTTTTGGAATAGTCAAAAAAGCATCCTTTCCCCCCTCTGCCTCCATAGATAAAATAATAATAGGAAGCTCAAATGCCTTTCTACATGCTGAGACCCTCTGGCGATGAGGATTTGGAGGAGAAAGGAATTTTTTTAAACATTCCAATCCCAGATCTACAGGACCAAATGAACTGCCTCCTTCACTGGGATCAGTGGGAAGCAAAATCTTCACCTAAATGAAGCCATCACTGCTCAGCACTGGCTTCAGAATGGCCCTGAGGCCAGCGAGGCAGCCTGCTGTGCAGAGCAAGTCACTACTCTGCCCCCAAGGGGAGAGGCTAGCCAGGCTCAGCACAGCGGCCTGGAGCCCACGGCCTCCTACGTGTGAGTCCCAGGGCAGCCAGCTCGTTAAACGAGAAAGTTCTCACTAAACAGCCCCTGGGGAACCCCTAAAAAATATAAATTATTCCAACAGTAACACTACACTCTCAAGCAGCCTTGCACAACAAAAAGATGTGAATCACATGTGGAACTTACAGGGTTTTTTTCTTTAAAATTTTTTCTTTCTTTTCAAAAGGTAAGAAGAAACTACTAAAAGTAATTTCATTAAAATATTTTCTTCAATGCAATATATTAAAACAGTATTATCAATATGTAATTTATATGAAAATATCAAAATACTATTTTCCATAATTTTTAAACCATACCTTAGAAATTTACATTTATAGGAAATTCAATTGAGATTAGCCACATCTCCAACACCCAGTAGTCACTACTGGAATACTGAAGGGCAGGGTAATGTTTGGTTCTTCTTGTTATCTTCCCAACTCTGCTAACTAGGTGGCTACAGGATAAGGATGCTTCTACAACATGGACAGATTTGGTGCTCCAAAAATGAGAAAGAACCTTACAAGGTCACTCTGACACCTGTCACAGAAAAGAGAAATTAAAGAGATGGTAAAGAAAGAGGCTTCCTCTGCACCCCATCCTGCCTCTGGCTGGCCTCCTATGCCACTCGAGCTTTGAGAAGCCTTTTCAAGGCTAGTAAAGAGCAAGAGACAGCTTTGAAGGGAGGGATGGCCTCTGCCTACGGAAAAACAGAACCTGTTATCTAAACTGCCTGGGATTCTCCTACCAGAAGTTGCTAAAAACTAAGGAACTGCCTGGGGTGGGAGCCTGGAGAAGCTGAGACAGCAGGAGAGAAATGGCGGGTGAGTCTGAAGCCCTCAGTGCCATTACTGACAGTGCCCAGCATGCCCCTGCTCTCTGGAGCCTCCACCCACCTGTCCTCACCTACTGCTCTGCCAGGTGAGTTGGCATTGTAACCCCGTGGGCACATCTTGGGCCTCAACTGCACACACACTCCTTCACCCCAGTCTCCCAGTGCTTTGCCAGGCACCGCACTAGCAGACAGGTTCAACGTGTCTTCTGCTCCCCTACTTCAATCCACACTCCATCAGTAACGTTTCTCTCCACATTGGCACTGATAAGATTTGCCACCTGGAGGTCAGGGAATAAACACCAGCCCAGCGGGGATGGGTCACAGAAGCCTGACAGGGCAGGACTTTTCCCATCTATCTGGAATCTGATACTTAGGTCTCACACTGAGTAAATACCACCAAACCCCACTACAAGACAAGGATGTACACTAGCAACAGTCCTATTAAATATAGTGCTGGACATCAGTCACAGCAATAAGACAAGCAAAAGAAATAAAAGGAAGAAAGACAGGAAAGGAAGAAGTTAAACAGTCATTATTTACTGATGACATAATATAGAAGATCCTAAACACTCAGCAAAAAGACTGCTACACTTAATCACCAGATTCAGTAGCCTAGCTGGAATAAGGTTAATGCTCAAAAATCAATAGCCTTTGGGGCTGGGGATTTAGCTCAGTGGTTCCAGACCTGCCTTGCAAGTGCAAGGGCCAGGTTCAATCCCTGGTAACAGCATACAATAATGTTGGGCATGGTGACTCACACCCACCAGCAATCAGTACCACATACCACACTGCTGGTCATGGTGGCTTACGCCTGTAATCCCAGGACTTGCGAGGCAGAGGTGGGAAGACTGCTGTGAATTCCAGGCTCGCCTGGGCTACACAGTGAGCTCAGAGCCAGTCTGAACTATAACAGCAAGATCCTGTCTAAAAAAAAAAAAAATCAATAGCCTTTGTATACACAAACAACAGACTCACCGAGAGGGAAACTGGGAAATCAAGGCCTTTTACAAAAGCATCCGAAAAAATGAAATATCTAGGAATCAATCTAACAGAGGAGGTGAAAGACCTCTACTCTGAAAACAACAGTATTCTGAAAAAGGAGACTGAAGAGGCTATCAGAAAATGGAAAGACATCCCTTATTCTTGGGTAGGAAGAACCAATATCATCAGAATGGCTGTATTCCCACAACTACTATATAGATTCAATGCCATCTCGATTGAAATCTCAACACTATACTGCACAGATCTAGAGAAAATAATCTAAAAATTCATTTGGAACCACGAAAGACCCAGAATAGCAAAAGCAATTCTGGGCAACAAAGACATGGTGGGAAGTATCACAATCCCCAACATGAAACTATACCACAAAGCTGCTGTGATAAAAACTCCATAGTACTGGCAAAGTAACAGATCTGAGAATCAGTGGAATAAATTAGAAGATCCAGAAACAACTCCAGATATACTGAGCCACTTCATCTTTGACAAAGGAGGCAAATATCCTCAGTGGAGGAAAGATAGCCAGGGCTTTTAGGTGCCAATGACGAAAGCTAGATCTATCTCTTTCACCATGTAGTAAAGTAAAATCAAAGTGGATTAGAAACCTAAATATCAAAATAGAAACACTAAACTTGCTGGAAATCAAGTTAGGTAGAACTCTTGGAGACATTGGTTTAGGGAAAGATTTTATAGCATGAGAACTAGCAGAAGGAATCAACAAATGGGATCTCATCTTATTAAAAAGCTTCTGCACAGCAAAAGAAACCATGAGCTAAGTTAAAAGACATCCAACACTATGGGAAAAAATTTTTACCAGATATTTCTCAAAGGGTTACTATCTAAAACATACAAAGAGTTTTTTTTTTTAAATCAGCCCCTCTCAAATTTAAAGACCCAATTCAAAACTGGGCATCTGAAATGAACATACATTTTTCAAAAGCGGCTAAGAAGCATATGAAGAAATGCTCAACAACACTGGTCATTCGAGGGATGCAGATGAAAACAACACTGAGATTTCATCTCACTCAACAAAGAATGACTGCTATTTTGAAATTAGTCAGCCACAAATGCTGGTGAGGCTGCAGAGAAAAAGGAACCCTTCTCCACTGCTGGTGGGAATGTAGACTGGTGCAACCACCATGGAGATCAGTGAAAGAGAAGTGAAAGTTTGGTTGGGTCAAGTACACTGTACTTGTATCGCATCAGTAAGCTCTGAGACCTGCTAGTGGGCAAAACTGCCCCAGTACATAGAAACTAGATTCCAAATAGACACCTTCCTAAAGCCCTCCTCAGTGGGATGACTCCGTCACCTTGGCCTAGAAGTCACCTTATATGGAGTGATTCTTAACTAGCCAATCAAACAACCGTTGTTATGAAACCCTGCCTCTGTTGCCACACAGTCTACTAGCCTATATAAACCCTTGCTGTTCTTCAATAAAATGGAAGTGTTCATTGAAACCTCCCTTGAGGATGGGTATTGATTCATTGCCTAATCCTCCCAGCCCAGGCCTCCGAACCCTTTGGTCTGCCTCTCTTACTGGCAGATGACAGATCAGTATGAAGATTCTTCAAAAAACTAGGCTTAGAGCTTCCTTCCATTTGACCTTGCTATTCCCCTGCTAGGGATATACATGAAAGAATTAAATGATTCATATCACAACGACGTATGTGCACACATGTTCACAGCAGCTCAGTTTGTGATAGCTGAGTCTTGGAAACAACCCAAAAACCTACCAGTTGGATAAAAATGTGGTTTTTTCTTTCATAAAATGGAGTATTACTCTGCCATAAAGCATGAGAAGTCTGAGTCATTTATACTCAAATGGATGCACCTTGAGGATATACTCATAAATGAAATAAATAGGTCACAGGTGTGTAAATATCATATCTTTTCTCTGGTATGGGAAACTGCATATGTAAATGAGTTCTAGATAGATATTGTGAAATAAAAAATATTCAAAGGTAAATGGTGAGTAGGGGTAATGATAGGAAAGAAAAAATGTGATGGTAAAAAAAGAGAAATAAAGCATATATATACAGGAGTAAAGGATTTTAGGGTGGGTAAGGGAATGGGAAAAAATGAGAATTAACTCATGTCATATACTGGCACAAATTCTCAATGTTGAATGTGATTATGATGTGTATATATATATATACAATAAAGATAATAAATAAATAAATACCTTCACATGATGGCAGAATTTTAAAAATAATATTCTCACTCTGGGTTCTCACTGAGAATTCTGGAGTGTGTGAGAATTTCACTTTCTAGTCCTGGTTTATATGATTAGAGAATACATATTTAAGAGACTACATTTAACTGTAAGCTTATTTTGAAGCTTTTCACAGAAAGGGAAACTTTGGTAGACAGTTCATAAATCATGTTTTTGGGAAGTGAGATATTTTCTGATACTTCTGACAAACATCAAAGAAGAAAATGTGTTTTAGATGAGGAAAAGGTCAGACTATGATATGCTATGGTGTATTGAAATTCAAATGACCCTTCTGAAATACCTGAATAGTGTAAAAAATAAAATTATCAATAAAAAATTAAATTAAGTCTCAAAAAGAAAGAAAGAAAGGTCACCTCTTAGCAGCTTCCGCTCTCCCAGGGCCAGTCTTGTCTAGAGCTTTGTCTAAATAAGAGTCCTGCTTGCTAACCGACCAGTTCTTGCTACCCAGAAAGAAATGCTGAGGGTCGGGATGTCACCTGGTGATACAGTCTGATGACCAACCACAGCACTCAGTGGACACCGGGCAGGCCACTTCCTAAAGGACTCGGGATGAGAACTACAACTGGATATGCGGCGCACAAAGCATTTTGGCGATGAAGTCTCCACTGGACCTCATCATCCATCCTGTTTCATTTCCAGGGAACTTGAGATGGACCACAGCATCTCAAGAGATGGACCTCTAACACCACAGCAAGATTTTAAAGTGGCACCACACAGCCAGCATTCCTCTAAACTTTGAGTAGCGAACGTTCTTTGTATTTTAACTAACAAGTGTCTGCCTAGCTTACCAGATCCTAGGGGGACTTCAGGATACACAACATTTTTTGGTAGTTTCCACACCAGTGGATGTCATTTTTAAGGTTTGTTAACTTTTTGGAAACAATTCTTTCAAAAAAATATCTACACTAATAAGAAAGTGCTCTGAGATGGAAATGATTAAAGACAGAAAGAAACTACTCTGAAGAATTGTTCTAGAAGAGGTTGATTCAATGAATCCCATGCTGTGAAAGAAAAATATAAGAGATCGTGGAGATTACAGTTGGTTAAGAGTGAAAACCACCAGAAAGAAATAAACCTGTGGTGCCAATATCGCTCAAATATTTTCTCTTTAAGTAAACATGAGAAAAGAGCCCTACAAGGTTAAGGACTGTTCTGTAAGACGGGAAGGAGCCCGGAAGGCAGGATTCCTGTATACAATGTTTGTTGATGCTTATACCTCGCTGCCAAAGTCAGCAGGAAAAGTGACTGCGGATTTTTTTCAAATGTGTTTTTATTATTGTTCTCAGCCCCGCTGGGGGGATCTCATGCACTGGAAGCAGAAGACAGCGCCTGTCTCCAGCCAGCACAGCAAGGTGGTCTCCCACCAGGGCTGCAGTGTGCCGTCCTGGGGAGAAGAGGGCAAGTCCGGGCAAGCTGCACAGGGCAGAGAGTGTCTTTCCCGAGATGGCTGAGACAGGGCCTCAAATCCACCCGAAAGCCACAGCAAGCTCTGCACTGACCTAAAGCGCTGGAGAGACACGTGGGATAATCTCCACCACGGCGAGCCCCGGGGTGCGTTCCTTCTGTGGGCATGTGCCTTGTTACAAATGGATTCCGTGTTTACACCCAGCACTTACCCTGCCCTCAGCACGGGCCCTTCTGAGGGGAGTAAAATGGAGAGGAAGGCGACTGTTTTGGTTACGAAAGAGTTTAATTTAGCCACTTTCATTTTTTTCCTTAAAATATATCCTAGAGAGCCAGGTTCAGAGCCACACACCTGTAATTCCACCATTTGGGAGACCAAGGCAAGGAGGGTTGGTGTGAGATCGAAGCTGAACGGAACTACACAGTGAGACCTTGTGTGAGACTGAGGGTTCCAGATGCAGCTAAAGTTGCTAATCAGCTGCCCTCAATGTAGGAAGAGTACAGTGTGTTGTCTACAAGGAGAGGGGAGAAGACACATCGAAGATGAGAGGGATGAAGGGCAGGAGAGGTTCAGAACAGGAGGGGAACTCGGCCCAGCACTGAAGCCTTCAGTGGCAGAAGACCAGAGACAACCAAGTAGCAGCTGTAGATGCCCTCAATGGGCGGCCAAAGTAGGGACCTCAGTCCTACAACCCATGCAAATGAATTCCGTTAGCAACTTATATGATAAGAAACAGATTCTTCCCTAGAGCCTTCAGTCCTGCAGGCACCTGGGTTTTGTCTATGGGAGGCCTACACTGGACTTCAGACACATTGTGTTGCTTACATTGCTAACTTTTATAACAATTCATGATGGCAGCAATAACTAATGCATCACATTTCCATGATAAATACGAACAACTGAATTATTTTCCAAAATAAATAAATTTCCATGCCTCTAAAGTGAAGACGATAATCATATCTAAAACCATGTTTTTTGTATAATTTAAATAAAAATAATACCTAATCACAGCAGAGAAATGAAATGATACTAAGGCTCTGGATAAGAAATGTATCAGGAACATTTTGGATTAGTGCTACAAATAAAGCTCAAATGTGAAGATGAGGGCTGAGGATTTAACCCAGAGGCGCTGCAGCTGCCTTGCAAGTGAGAAATGTGAGTTCCATCCCTGGTAGCCTCCCCCACCAAAATGAAGATTAAAAACAAGCAGAAATTTTGCATATATCCCAAGTATACTGCTCCAGTATACTTCAGAATTCTGAAGTCTTTAAATGCACGAGGCACCTGGATGGAAGTGCAAAAAGAATCACTAACATGTTAGAGTAAAAATTACACAGTAGCCACTTCCCTTTCCATGATTTCATTTACCCAGCTTCCCATGGTCAGAACCTATACGTAAAAAATTTCAGAAAAAAATCAATTTATAAATATTAAATCACATACTATTCTGAATAACGTGATGAAATCTCAAATCATCCTGCTCAGAAAAGGAATCACCCTTTTATCTGGTGCACAGGACACACAGTAAGATACTTTGGAGAAGCGAGAGAGAGCACACGCATTCCCTATTACACTATACTGCACCCCTATAACTTTTATTACAGTATACTATTATAATTGTCTTTATTTTGTTTTTGAGTTGTTGCTGCAAATCTCTTACTGTGCCAGATTTACAAATTGAAATATACTGAACAGGCAAAGCCAGGGTACACACGGGCTTTGGTGCTGTCCTTGGTCTCAGTGTCCGCTAGGAGACTTCGCGTGTGTCTTCCCTGGGTACTGTGAAACTCAGAGAAAGGCCACGGTGCTGCACTGTCACACAAGCGGCACCTGCCCTTCAAACGGCAACTTCAACTGAAGTCACAGTGACAACCCACGGCGTCGCTGCGTGCTTCTGGGTGTCCCCTCCTGGGCTCAAGTGCGCACGGGAGGGCGCCCTGGACCGGGAACCTACCGCTGTGCAGAATGTGCAGGCTCTCTGGCCTCGGGCTACAAAAGCGTGCCAGCACTAGCAGAAGGAACAGCTCCACAAAGGCTTTCTCCAGACCGACAAATTTCTGGAAAACCCAAGAATTAGAGCCAGGAACTCCCCCGGGAACAAGTACTGGCAGAGCACTTCTTCCGTCTCTCATTCCACTCCACTGTCACTACTCCAGGGCTCCTGGTGCTGCCACTGCTCTGCCTCCAGAGCCGCTCTAAAGGTCCTCCCACTTCCCATCTTGCACACCAGATGCTGCTGAAAATCTGCTGGCGACTCCTCCTGGCCTTTGTGGGGCCTGCACAACACCTCCTGCACAGACACTGCGTGAACGACTGAATGAATGGCTGACTGTCCCCATTTCACAAGTGGTCATACTGAGGGCCAAGTGTACCAGGACTCAAACTCTGATGGCGTCTGATCAGAGGATTGGATGGGTCACCTTTGTACAAAAAGAACACAAGGTACACTATAATGAAAGAGTCTTTTAACAGCAACGTTAATCGTACATTGCAGAAAAAGTGCCGTTAGTCAATCGAGGTTATAATTTATATACACTCAAGGCATGGAATGGAGTAATTAAACTTTTCCTATTAGCTTTTTTGAAGCAACTGTTTCTAGAAATTGCCATACTGTCCCGAGATGATAGCTACCAAGAGAAGTTGAACTTCAAATAATCAAACAAACTCAACTGATTTCTAGGAGTCGTATTATGTATATATTCCTGGTCAGGTAAATTCCCAAGATTTGCATAAGAGTTAGGTCAGAGGTTCTCAAAGTTGTGTGTATTCTTCTTAAAAGTAGGAGTTCCTGCAACCTGACCTCTGGGATTCTGATTTGGCAGTGTTGTGATAGCCTGAGAAATTGGGTTCTAAAACTTGGGGTGAAATTGATAGTACACAAGGTTAAGCATTACACAGTATGCAGTCCTGCAGCATGAAGCTCATTCCCCCTGCTGCACAGCGCCCCCTGCAGGGAACTGCTGTTCACTACTTCTCACTACCATAGGGTCCCAGATGGCCCCGCCATTTGCAGCTCTCACAGGACGGGCAGAGGTAGGAAGGAATGAGATGCTGCGAGGATTCTTCTCAGATTTTAAAAGGAATTCTTTCCAAAAAGGACAGACCTCCTCAAACACCAATACCTAAGATGTCTTTGCCTCTCTCTGTCATTAAACACAAGCTTCAAATCAAGAAGCTAGTTCATTTCATGCTTCTAACAGACTTAACATTTACTTGTTTGGATGCATTCTTCTTACACTTATACTTATAAATAAGACCAGCGCCGAGTGAAATAAGTGAGAAAACTAGAAAAAATGAATCACTGCTATATGATTTCAGTCCAGGTCCTTTTTCTTTGGGTTTAGTCACATAATGATGGTACATTATTAAATCTGACTTCACTAGTTTTTGTTTGTTTGTTTCTTTAAACAGGATCTTACTATGTTAGTCAGGAGGGCCTTAAACTTGCAGCAATCCTCCTGCCTCAGCCTCTTGAATACTGGGATTACAAACACATGTTACCATGCCCAGCTTAAATTTGATTTCAGGCAATGAACTGTCAGTAAACATGGAAAAAGTCTCTATCAAAATAGGTTTCTCCTTATAATCAAAGCCTAAGCTAAGCATAAGTGAAAGTGATACAAGACATGAAGATGTGGCCAGCCATTGTTTTCTCTCTCTCTCTCTTTCTCTTCTCCCTCTCCCCTCCATCTCTGTTTGATAGACCACTCTCACCCTGCACAGGTACTTCTTTTCCTACTTTAATTGACCCACACTCATTCTACAGAGCATGTTTATTTTTCCACCTTTAATAAATGTACAACCTCACTGCCTTTTGCACACACCTTGACCAATTCTTTGTTCAGGACAACAGTCTGGAAAGAATGTCTACAAGGACCCCAGAAACCCACAAAAAATTGCTATTCAAATAAGAGTTAATATCAATGCATAACCCTGACATTAAATGTTGAGATCAAACACTGTTTTCTCTTTAAGGTTTCACCACTAGATTTCTTATTTTAACTTATGACCTAGTTACTTAAGAACTGGGTCTCATTTTAACTCATTTCACTCAGGATCAGATTTTGGTAGATTCCTAGAATTTAGCTACTAGAAAGACATGCCCTGGTGATGGGGGTACAGATTAGAACAGTGTCTTCCCAGCTGCCCCTAGTGCTGCTTCCCTTAACCGATATCCTGCTAAATAAAGGAACAAACAAAACAAGAAGAAAACCCATCAAACACATAAAACTATGATGGACAAACAGCTCGTAACACCAGCACTGTGGGGTCATTTTCATGAACTGGGCCGGGCGGAGGGGATAGGAGCTGGCCTGTGCCGCCGGGGCCCCACGGCACAGCAGGGAGCAGCCCCACCCGCAGGACAGAGGCGGCAACCGCTGGAGAGGGAGGGGCTGGCTGCTGGCCTGACCTACAGTGAGAAGTCCCACCGCCAGAGGACAATGGGCCCGACAGGAGAAAGGTCTGTCAGTGGGAGGCGTGGTGACCTGGGGATATCCCCAGAGACAGAGCCCAGAAGGCATGCGGAAAGGTCAAGTCTCTGGATGCCGGGGTTCCATCAGCCTGTCAAAGAATCAGGCAGCTTCTCTGGTATGAGAAAATACATATGTAAATGAATCCTAGAATTGCATGTTACATATTGTGAAACAGAAAATGCTCAAAGTAAAATAGGATGAAGGGGGAAAATGATGAGATTGTAACAAAAAAGTAAGGAAACAAATTTTATGTATATGGGGGTGCGGTAGGGTGGGTAGGGCTATGGGAAAAAATGAGAATTAAGTTGTGTCTTATACTGGTACAAATCCCCATTATGGAGTGCAATCATGACGCATATATGTAATGTACCAATAAAGATTAAAAAAAAAAAAGAAGAATCAGGCAGCCACAGGAGATAGAACCGGGTCCCACATGCTCAGCAGAGCACAGGACGCTCATTGCCTGAAAGCCACGGGGAATGTGCCAAGCTGTGCAGCTCACCCTGACCGCAAGCTTCCGATCTGAGGGGAGTCGGACAGGCGGCACTGACCCATGGCCAGGAGAGGCCCTCACCCCTCCGTGGATCTATCTTTCATCTCCATCCCTTCTGATACTCATAGGGAAAGAGATGGCTGTTAACGAGGCAGCAGGAGGCTGGGGGGTTAGAACAGTTGTACCCCGATAGTCAGGAAAAGGGTGGGCTGAGAACAGAAGCAGAGACAATGGATGATGGAAGGAGATGCAAAAGGACGAGTGAGGGTCACTAGACACTGAGCTTGACCGGGTCACAGCCTGGGCTTGACCGCTGACACTTCCGTGTGCTGCATGTGTGGCAGGTCGCTTCAATTCAGGTCGTGGGTTCTTCCTTGGTGAAACAGGGCTCAGGAACTATTGCACGAGGTTACGTTGAGTTTTAATGCTCACATCGTGAGCAGCAGTGAGAAAGCATAAGGAAAACAAGGGAGCAGGACCTGGATCCTGCAGGCAGGGTTTAATGAACGATGCTCATCATTAGTCCTAAGAAGCTTACAAGTTAAAAAGTACCGACTGAGGCAGAGAAAGGCAGGAGGACCTGCGAAGAAATGGGAAAAACCATCACAATGATCTAGGTACAGCGACACCTCTGCTCACCGACCTAATTCTTTCCATCGCTCTGGCTGCAAAACCAAGTTGGTTGCGCACTGTATCGAATTCAATGTTTAAGTTCAATGTTGCCCTTATGGGGAAATTCAATTTGGTTCCCAACCCATTTGCTTTGTGACCAGAATCGTGGGAAGAATTGAGTTCACAAACTGAGGTGCCGCTACAGATTGGACGAGATTCCAAAGAGCAGAACTAAATTTGCAAAAATGTCTAACTGGTCATGCACAGGAGTGCCAGAAGCCCGAGAATAACAAAGGGCTTGAAAAGGATGTGGAAAAGGATGAACCAGGGATTCAATCTATTAAATATATTTTTTGAGAAATAAATCAAGCAGAACAAAAGTAATAAAATAAAGTATGACACAGAAAACTTCCTGGAGTGAAGAATCAGCAAGCAGATCAAAGGGTTCACTATATTTCAAACAAAATTAATTTTTTAAAAGTTTCATGGTATCTACCCAGATATAAAGAAGCAAACAATTTGAACTTGAGAGATAGTATTTAAAACACCTCCCCAGAAGGTTCTGAAGAGCAACTCAGACAGAGAGGTCATTCATATATTCTACAAAGTATTTCAGAGCCTGGAAAAAGCCAGAAAAATCATCCCAAGTATTGCATCAAGGGCTGAGGATTTAGCTCAGTGGTACCTTGCATACCGTCCAAGTATTATATCAAGTGAATTAAGACAATAAAATCTGAAGAGAAAAGGAAGCCACTAATCCCACTTTCACTTCTAAATGATGAAAAAACATCTCAGTAAAACCCAAATGAATTCAGCTGTATTACAAACTGCATAGACACAATCAGTTGGCTTTGGCCCCACAACGCGAAGACGGCCTACAATGAATACTGCTGTTGATGTATCATAAACGATGTTGTTACAAGGTAATCCCTGGTTTTTCAGTGAAAAGCTTCAAATATTATTTCTGCCAACCTGAATAAATAAAAGGGTATAGATATTTATGAAAGTCAACTCCCTGTTTTAAAAGTTATGCACACATATTTGAAGTTATATAACAAAAGAAATATTGATCTTCAAATATTTTTTTTTATTCTCATATATCACAAAGAAGTTTCATTCTGCTTCTTCCCATGCATGCTTGATAGTATCTCTGTTGTTACAAGAGCCACTTTGAGATATTTAACAGTCTTCAAGAGCTACCATCTTTACTTCTGAGGACTTTTGGTCCATGACTGCTATATTAAGCCACATGTACTTTCATTTCAGGAAATTGTTTGTCCTGAAATTGTGTAACTGGGAGATTTGCGACAAAGACTTGCTTTATAAATTCATGGCTTCCAGTTTTTACAAGTGTGGACTTGTTTCCCAGGAATAACTACTAAACAGCACTAAATGTCTTGCTTCCTTTTTTTGCTGATTCTTTTTGGAGAATTCTATACGCGTTCAGAATGAGCATGATTAAAATACCGCACCAGGCTTTTCAAATAAAATAAATTGAGCTAGGCATGGTAGTGCATACCTATAATTCCAGCTCATCAGGAGGCTGAGGCAGGAGGACTACAAGTTAGAGGCCAGCCTGGACAACTTTGGTGAGACTTTGTCTCAAAAATAAAAACGGTTGTGGATGTAGTCCAGTCCAAGGATGTGAGTTTCTCATTAGCAAAAAAGAGAGAGAGAGAATTTAAGTATAAGATCTCTCTCATTTATCTAAAGAATAGATAAAGGATACATTTTGGGGGAAAAACGATTTTGATCTTATATTCAACCATTTTTACAGCAGAGAAAATTACAGTGCAGGGATGGCATTAAAACTGGTGAACAAGACTGCTCAGGTCCACACGACCGCTGCCTGCCTGGCTCTGTGCCAGGCCAAGCCTGCAGCCCATTACGGTGAAAGCCCTTCTCTCCCAAGACGCCCAACAGGAACATCAAGCCCTCTGAAACAGGACACACTGCGGGCTGGTCAGAGACCTTGACGCCTGGCTCTGCCAGCTGTGTGACTTGGAAAAAATGATGCAACCTCTCTGCTTCGGTTCTCACATCTTCAAAATGAAGCAGCAAAAGTGACCCTCAAAAAATGAGCTCTTCTGAGGACTGGATGAAGTAACGAAGGGAAGCACTTGGAACTGTGTCCTGTGTATGTATGGCTCTCAGTAAATACTGGATTCAATTATGCCGCCTGATTAAAAGCAAAGCAAAGCAAAAACTCCTCACAACACAGAAACCAAAACTATGAAGACAGTACCCAGATTAACTCCTCAACATGTTCCCTTGCCCCAACTGTACCGTAAGACCCACCAGATAATAAGGCCTGAGCGCATGTTCAAAGTTTCCAATCAAATTTTCAGATTGTGGCCAAGGATCACTGGGGATGTCAAAAAGCCATCCTTATGAAAGACAAGCTAAAACAAAGATACAAACACACTGAAAAAACTTTAAAAAGAGAATACTGGGAATACAAGCAAACTTAGCCAGGCCTGGTACCACACACCTGTAACCCCAGCAACTCAGGAGGTGAAGCAGGAAGATCCTGAGAATCGAGGCCAGCCTGAACTAGATGGTCTCAAAAAAAACCCCCAAATCAACCAACTGAAAATATGTATACATATAAATATGTATGTACACACACGAACACATACATATATACATATAAAAGCAATGGTTAGAGCACAGCCTTTAGAGAAATGAAATACTTTATTATACCTAAAAAGTAAAAATCAAACTTTATAAAAAACAAACTCTTGGTAACTAAAAAACATGGTTGAAATAAAGTGAATAGAAAGTTTACAAAACACTGATAAGGAAAATTTCCTAAAAGTAAAAGAACTTTAAGAAAAAAAGGAGAAGAAAAAGTAAGAACATCAGAGGATTGATCTGACATCCATATTTCTCTAAAGAGAAAGCTGTAGGGCGAGAAGATAAAGAACCAAACAATTCGGAAATAAATAATACAAGAAAGTTTCCCATTTAAAAGTGTTCTGCATTTCAGATAGAAAGTATGTACACCCACACTCCAGGTACATCAGTGCAAAATTTTAGAAATCTATGCCTAGAGAAGGCAAAAACAAAATCACATATATAACAACTTAGGAGTCAGAAAGGTATTGCCACAGTGAGAATGGTTTTTAAGTTATCTGAGTGCTGACGTTAGGAATTTTCTTTTTCCATTCTGTTTTTCATATAATCAACCCGTGGGATTTCTATGGTCAGAGATGATTTTTTACACATCAAAACCGAGACCTGGAGACTCGAGCCCAGATTCAGCCGGCTCCGTTTCTGAGCTGACTTCATGGGTCGCACCCTGTCGCAGAGTCACCCAGGAGGACACTGGATCACAGAGCTCTGGAGTCACGCTGGCTGCCCGCCCCGTGAGGGTGTCACACACATTCACTCGGCTAGCAAGCATCCATCTTCAGCACATTCCAAGAATATTTCACTGTCTGAAGGAAAAGAGGAAAAACCCTCCATCCTTTTTCCTGAGCCCATCTTTCCATCCAGTATGATCACGTCTCCACTGCTACAGTTAGCATTTATTTTAATGTGGAAATGCTAACCGCTCCATTTGTCTTCATTCCACTTATCGAGCCACGTCCTCTGATTTGCTAAGAGATGAGTCTCCTGTTGACAGACTTACCTGTGGAGAAGATGAACACTGTGTTGTTCCAGAGCCCGTGACTTTTTAAGGCTGCAGTGACATTTCCTACGGCTTCATCCATAAGGGACACCATTCCTGCGTAGAGGCGCCTGTTCTTGTCTTGGATAAAGTCATAGGGCTTCACGTATTCCTCTGGGACCTGAAGGGGCTCGTGGACAGACTGGAGAGCAAGGTAGAGAAACAGAGGCTGGAAAGAGAGTTCATACACTTCAGTCAGGAGGATAAAGTCAACCAAGAATAAGAATGCAATTTTGTTAAAGTATTTAAGATACTGAGGCAGAAACAAAATATAAAGGATGAGATACTCCAGATTTATCAATTAATAAAAATAACATCGAGACAAACTACAGAATGTATTCCTCTGTGAATTACATATACAATAAAAGACTCATTCAGAACATATTTTAACTCTTACAACTCAATAATCAAAGGCAAGTAAGTCAACTACAAAATGGGCCAAGAATTTGAATAGAATTTGAATAGACAGCAATAGATTGTCAGCAATATCTGGCAACAAAAGAAATGGAGTATTACAATACAATGAACCTTGAAAATATGCTCGTGGCTGATCATGAAAGATCGTGTGTGATACAACTGAGTTTATGTGCACCCTTTAAAAGAGGCACATCCACAAAGAGAGAAAGTAAACTCGTGGTTGCTAGGGCTGTGGGGAAAAGAGGGCAGGAATAATGAGGGATCACCTGATGCACCATCTGGTACAAGACTTCTTTTGGAATGATGAAGATGCTTTAAACTTAGGTGTGGCAATGGTTGCATGACTCAAGTTTACTACTGAAGTTGAATATTAAATGATGCCTCAATAAAGACATTAAAAAATATATAAAGAGTTCTAAAATGGCCTGAAAAGCACTTATCAAAACAAACAATAAAATCAGTAACAGCAATTGTATTAAATGTTGTCTACGTGGTGTGGGAATCATTCAGATATTCCATCTTATTTAATACTAAAAGCCACCCTGTGGCAGATCCATTTTACAGATGATTTAACTGAAGTTTTTTTAAAAAGCTTATATGATTGTATGACTTGCTCCAGTTCCTATTAACTGAAGAGTACTTTCCTATTGGAAACCCTACCATTACAAACATGTATCAACAGGTACTTTGGCTTTTTGCTTTAGCTAATATAGTCCCCACCCATTTCACAAGAGGATTAAGGTTTTTTTGATACATTTTATGAGAAAATAAGTAAACACCTTGGCTTGTTAGTCTTTGATGTAGGACCAAATATAAGACGAATTCAGTTCTTAGAAACTAAAACATAGGCTCTACAGATTCCATTTCATCTCTGACACCGATCTGCAGTGTTTCACATCTGTGGCGCCCAGGTCCCCTCCTGCTTCCTGAGGCCTTCTGAGCTGTGCTGCTCATCGTGTCCCTACAGAATTCTTCTCTGAGTACAACTCTGACTTGTACATTAAACAACTTCTGAAAAGACAACTGGCTTAATCCAGGAATAAAAAACATAATTCTGTTAAAGTATCTGAGGTATTTAAATCTCATAAGTGACTAAGAAAAGGTTAGAAACTAAATGAGAAGGGCTCATGTTTTGTTCTCCATTTTCGATAAGTTGTTTTAGTTATACATTATACATCGCTATGGCAGAGTGAAAGAGTATCCATAAGCCAGGTGTGATGATGCACACCTATCATTCTAGCACTCTGGGAAGCTGAGGCAGGAGGCTCACAAGTTCAAGCCTAGCCTGGGCAACTTAGTGACTTAGTGAGACTTTTGTCTCAAAAGTTAAAACACTAGCATGCAGCACAGTGTGAAGGCTCTGGGTTCAATCCCAGTAACATACACACACACACACACACACACACACACACACACACACACAAAACATGCACATACTCATAGTATCCATATACTCAGTTTGAGCCATGCAAAAGTTTATTTGTAGTTCAGATTTCTGGAACTCAGAAATACATTTTTAGCAAAGTCAAATATCAAAAAATGCTGTTAAATATCAAATTAATTACTTTAAAACATTTGTGTGCTTGTATGTGTGTGTGTTTTACTGGGGATTGAACCTAGGGCCATGTAGTATACAGTGCTCTACCCCTGGGCTATATCCCCAGTTCTTTTTATTTTGAGCCAGGCTCACTATGTAGCCCAGGTGGGCCTCAAACCTGCAATCCTTTTGTGTCAGCCTTTTGAATAGCTGGAATTACAAGCATGAACCCCCATGCTCACCTTTTCATCAGGAATGGAACCAATAGCAGTTACCAGCCAAGATCTACCTGGAGACAGGATTAAAATCAGAATGCTAAGCAAGGAGTAGTACAACACACTCATAATCCAAGAACTCTGGGAGGCTGATGCAGAAGGATGGCAAATTCAAACCTAGCAATTTAGCAAGACCCCGTCTGAACAACAACAACAAAAAAACTAGGAAAGGGCTGGGGATAGAGCTGGGTGCAAAGGCCTTGGGTTCAATCCCCAGCCTCCTCCCCTGATCACTACAATAATTCGCTTCCTACATGAAGTGTAAGTGCTAGAAACATCACACACCAAAAACTGGTCCATAAAAATCAGAATTTCTGAAATTCCATGTCTACAATCCACACAGACAAAAGACAAGAAAGGAGGTGTGGAGAATCCAGCGAGTCTGTTCAGACTTTCCCGGCTGCTCTGGTGTAGCATTTCTTTCTCTTGGACATTAGAAGAAGGTTCCCGAGAAAAAGAGTCCTGTAACTTATCATCAGAGGAGGGAGGGCCAGGGAATTTCTTTATGGCCAGCTCTTTCACAGAAAGACAGGGAAAGGTCAGAGTAATATTGTTAAGTTTTATGGCTGGTGCTGTGGTCTGGGTCTACAATGTCCCCCTGGACTCTCACGTGTTCAGAGGTGAGCTTTAGGGGAAGGTGACAGATCACGGAGGTGTATCCTCACCAGCAGACGAACACTGTAATGAGTTTACCCTGACATCGCCAGAGACCACAAGGAAAAGGAACGGAGTGGGCTCCCGGGCCCTTAGCCACCTGCTCATCAGAAGCTAAATTTGTGTTTTCTTCTAAAAGAGCCAGAAACTCAAAGGTAGTCTTGCTACCAACTGTGACTCTCCACCTGTGCCTACAGGTGTCCAACAGGTGGCTAAAAATCCGGACGCCAGCCCACCAGCTAACCCTTCCAGCCTTTGTGGGTGGGCCTCTCTGATCCCCTTACACTTGAGTTTGCCCAAGCTGAATTTTCCTATTTTTCTTATTCTCCTTTACTAAGTCACTCTGATCTTTTCGGCTCAAGCCCCTTACCATTTTGTCTTACTTTCCAATTAAAGCTATTTCCTGTAAATTCATGCTTTACTTTTAATTTTCATTGCCACTAAAAGCAAGGACCCTCGCTAGCAGTCAGTAATGGCTAACTGCACTATGAGGCAGTGGGGCCTAATTGAAGGGCAGGAGTCACTAGGGACATGACCTTCAAGGGTGTATTCCTGACCTCAGCGCTTCTCTCCCTGCTTCCTGCTACATGAGGCTCCTTCCCCACGGCCTCCCACCATGATGTCTGGTCTCGGAGCCAGCTGACCGTGAAACCGTGACACAAATAAACCCTCCACCTTTACATTACAGGTGTTGGGTATTTTGTCCCAGTGACAAGAAAGTGACTACTACAGCTGGCTTTGGGGGAATGGGGTATAGTTTCCATGACTTGCCTCAGAAAAGAGGAATTCTAATTCCGACGGCATGCCTTGGGGGACAAAGGACAGCAGGAGCCGAGAGGAGCAAGGCTGGAGAGACCTTGCTGCTGAGGCCCTTCCAAAATCCCTCAGTTCAAGTGCTCAGCCTGCCAAAGGGCAGCACTGAGGGGATCATTTTCTCTTCATCTATAAACAAAAGAAATTGGGACTCTGGTCTGGATTCTCCACAGTGGACAGGGGATAGGAGAGGAAGAGGAATGTGAGAGGGACTCTGGGACCTCAAGAGACCATGTGCTCATCAGAAGAAGAGGTCAACATAGGTTATCCCAGCAGACTGACTATTTATGTTAAAGGTATTTAAAAAACAAGTGGCATACACTCTGTATATTATATTAGCTATATTTTTATATAAGAGAAGCCATGCAATACTTAAACTTGTGTATCTGATTTGCTTCACTTAATATTATGGTCTCAAAATGCATCCTATGAATGGCTCACATTTATCCTTCTTTATGGCAGAGTGGCACTGCATTGTATATTAATAGCCCTTTTTGTTTATCCATCTGTTGATGGGCATAGGCTGTTTCCAAAATTTAGCTGTTAAAGAGCAAAACAGAAGATAAAGAGGAATTAGGGAGATCTTTCTCAAATGAATGCAAGGAGAGATGGAGGGAGGGGGAGAAAAGGGATGGAAAAATGATGAAAATAGAGCTTTTGCAGATGGAAAGGGGATTGACAGTTGGAAGGAACAGGGATGGAGGGAAGGGGAGGGAATAAAACATGGTTTTAAAAACCTCCCCACAATAATTAAAATCATTACGTGCTAATAAAAAAACCCACAGAGAGAAGATCATTTTGACCGTTGAGCTGTTTGTTAGAAGCAGATGAAATTCCTGTGTGAAATATACTCTCCCTACACTATGAAAGAAAAAGTTACACCCTTATCCTCAAGGAGAGGAATGTGAAACAAAGAATTCCTATAGACCTTGTTAAAATAACTATCTTCTAAGCCTTTCATGAAATGTAGTCATGTTTTCACATTTAATATTCTTCATCCAATTCAGTATGTAACTTCTTTGGGGCCTTCCTTTCTTTATGCAAAACTGGTAAAATGTCTATCTGCCCCTTTTAGTCTTGTTTTACACAGAGTTAATTCTCAGACCAGCTCAGACCCTAAAAAGGACAAATGTGGAGTTTTTCATCCCCTACACAGATTGCCAGCAGCAATGTGGCAATCCAGCAATGCAGGAAAGAAAAGGGTTTAAAGAGACCACAGAGGATAGCAGAGGAGGACGGTAGGGATCATTGCTGTAACTGTGTGAAGGAAATGTTGGCCTGTAGATAATAGCCATGTTTATTTCTTTAGGGTAGTGATTTTCATCTTAGGACACATATTTACGTTACCGTTTACAAATAGCACCTAAAAAACTCATACAGCATGAGAGTAGGATATGATGATCACTAGGATAAGAGGACAAAAAGGGCACCTTCTGAGCCTGGTGCGTGCACTGTTTTACTGAGCACATAAAATGCAAAGATCTGCAGGAGCTGCCATAAGCAAATATGGGTTAGTATGGCTTGTGTCTAGATGGCCCCCAAAGCCTCATGCTGTTACGTGGGGCTCTTCAGAGGAGGTTGGATCTACATCTGGTGCTAGAACTGATTCATGGTGCAGTGCTAGAGTTAAGGGTTCGAGGGTTAAGGGCACAAGATGAGACAGAAAGAGGCTTGTTGCTTGCTTGCTTTGCTGCCTTCAGCCCACCATAAACTATTTCTCCTCTGTGATGTCTCTCTGCCATGCCATCCTGCCTTGGAGCCAGCCAATTATAGACTGAAGTCTCTACAAACCGTGAGCTGCAATAAATCTTTTCCTCCTTTAACCTTAGGTGCCAGGTACTTTGTCTCGGCAACAAGAAAAAGTAACTAACATACAACTCAACTATTGATAATTTTATTCATTCACGTCTGTCCGTAAGACTTTACTTTGAGGGCACCTGGAATGATGGATCCTGCCTCAGATTCTCTCAGATGCTAAGGAAGTGACCATCCTCTCATCTGGTGATTGCTATAAAGCCACCTGTGATCGGCACTGTGCTGACTGTACTCCTTCCACACTCTGCCAACTCCCAGGGCATCCTGCTGTCCTCAGTATCGGTGCTTCCCAACACCACGACAGCCCACTCACAGAGAACTGGTTCACACCCCCTCTATCCACTGAGTAAGTACTGAGGACTGAGTAAGTACCATTCCTTAGTAGAATGAATTTATACCGTAGGCAGATCATAGAAGTATCCCATTAAAGTACTGTTGTACTGTGAAATTTTAACAGGTCATCACTGGCATGTGTTGGCCTCTGTGTTCGGGGCAGTGCCCTGAACACACACCACAGAACGTCCTTACCCACAAAAATTCCCACGGTGGCCCCATATCAGAATCACTGGTGGAGGGAGGTGTCCTGAAATACCAATGACTGGATCCTACCTTAGACCAACGGACCACAACATGCAGCATCAGCGTTTCTTACAAGTTTCCCAAATGATTGTGATACATGACCAGGAACAGAGGCATTAAATTCAATCACAGACCAGAACTCAAAATCTCTGGTCCTGGATATTGGCTGTGAAGTAGGAAGGCTGACTAAGGGTCTGAGCTCTGGAGCAGTCTTGGCTGCTCCTTGATGTTAGCATTATGCTGATATAAACCTCCAAGTGGGGCAAGGCTAAGGACATAGACCATGAAGATTCCTGATGCTGAATTAGCTTAGACAAAGGCAGAGCCAGGAAATCTCACATCCAGCAGGAAGTCACCAGGGCAGCACCAGGTCAGAGTCGGTACATGAGCCAAAACGAAGACTCAGGTCTACCCTGAGGGCCTCTGGTACCTTCAGGACAGTAAGCACAGCATACTGGGAGAACTGATAACATGGCACAGCACAGAGCACCCTGTGCCGGCTCCCTCGAAGGGGCGTAGATGTGCACACACAGTTCTTCACAAAGTCTACCATGAGTTCACCGTCCGACAAGACAAATACATACCCACTGCAGAAGCATGTATGAGCTAAAACTGGAGAAAGTGGCTTTAAGGTTCCATTCTACATTTACTTATAGATAAGTCAGCACATGAGACAGCCAACAGCCTCAGGATGGTAAACATGAAAACAGGCTCATTGATACCAAAAGATGATTCTCCCCAACATGGTACACAGCTTCCATGAAGCCCAGATCAAAGCACTTTTTATTCCTTTGTAGAAACTGACTGCTGACTGTAAAATTAACGTGAGAATATAGAAGATCTAGAATATCCAAAGTAATCTTGGGAGAAGAGATATAAAGTCAGAGGAGTTGCTCTCAATCCAAAATTGTGGATCTAACAGCAAGTTTGCCATAATAAAGCCTTATCACATAAATTGTTCAAATCACATAAATTAATTGTTAAAAAGTAAAGATGATTTTACTAATTACTTAATGCCCATGCACCTAAATCATCAAAACAATGCAATTCTATTGTTTGAAACACTGTAGAGTTTCCTCAGAATGTGACCTAGGGACCATTCATCAGAATCACCTTTAAAGACTTTCTTTAAAAATGCTAACACATGGTTTCTCTCAGTCCTACAAAATCATGCCCTTAGAGGTGGGCTTCAGGAACCTTCAACCCTAACAGCCCCCCAGGTTGATTATGATGTGCTCTAAAATGTGGAAAATGAACCCCTCTAGAATTTATTAGATTGTCCCCTAAGGCAATAGTGGTCTTTTCTATTTAAACAAAATTTGTGTATCATTAAAGAAATAAGACTTACCTTCTCTGGAGGATGGTTAGCAATGAGGGATGTAGCTCTGTTGGTGAATATGTTTGTTGAATACATGTTTTTATACTGTGTTGTAACTTCTTCACCATCTCGAAAATCGAGAGCACATCGTGTGACATTCAAAGCCGTAATAAACGCGCAGTGCTCATGGGAGTAGTAATCTTCACTCCCTAGGAGATAGCCTACAACAAGAATGGAAGGCCGAAATTGTCAGCATGGCACAAAACTTGTTAAACAAACTGACGTTGCAGTATTTAATTGCCTAATGCAATTGATTACCCCTGACAAGGCTAATCAACTGACAAGACTCATCAGAGCAACATTTGGTAGCAGGTCATTAAAATGTCACCAAATAAAAATTCAAGTCCATCCCTTACTCAAGTCATTAAAGAACATAAGCTCTATAGTGTAACTCCTGAAATACGCTCTTAAAAATCAGAGTTCAAATGCTGTAAAGATACTAACATCATAATCCTTCAAAGCTACCTAAATGGCAAAAATAATACATGGTTAATGTGATTTGTTACAGGTTTTTATTGTGAGTTGGCAGCATAAATGTACATGAGATTCAAATAATGTCATTTGTCAGTACTGAGCGGCCGCCTGGGGGTGGCTGCCAGTTTATTTACCAGCGAGCGGAGGAGTCATCTTTAGTCAGATGCTGACACCCACTGGTGAGAGATACAAACCATCCCAGAACTAGGAGCTGCAGACAGCGGGGCAGCCACAGACCAGGCTAAACTATAGCACTGAATTTAGCTTATTCTACCTATAAGGATCTTAATTGTGCCTCCAGTTTAAGTGGGATTAATTGCCTATTCCACATTGTAGACTTAAATATGTTCCATATTATCCTAAAAAACTAAAATGGGTTGTACTGTGTCTCCTGATTCCCTGTTTATCAATGTGCTGCCCTGGTAAATCTATAGAGACAGAAAGGAGAGCAGTGAGTGTTGAAGGGGAGGGGGTGGAAGAATATGGAAAATGAGTGCTAATGGGACTTTGCTTCTCTTTGAGGGTGATGAAATGTCTATGATTGGACTATAATGACAGTGGCATACCCTGTAAATTTATTAAAAATTGAACTTTATATCTTAAGTGGGTGAACTATGCATTATGTAAAGCACATTTGATAAAAAAAAAAGTTTTCTGGGCTCTTACCTACAAGGGGTGATCAAAATATATGCTAAATGGTTACTTTTTAAAAAGTGACTAATGTAAGAGACACATTGCCATTGATTTCCCCCTAAAAATTCTCCCCCTTCACTTCAAACTCTGTTCCCAGCACCCCTGACACTTCCTGAAGCAGCTCTGAGGTGCACTCTGGTGAGTTCTTCGTGAGACACAACAACGAACAAGGCGAATGCTGCTGCTGAGTGCAGCCAACAGAAAGGCAGACTCTGAAAACATTACGGTGTGGCCTCATCTGCCTCGTTCACTGAATCCAGCACTAGTCATTTCTGGCTCTTCTCCAAAGTCAGAATGACCATAAAAGGTAAATGTTTCAAATCAATTCAAGGTATCAAGGCAGCCATTACAGTGTGACTAAAGATACAAAAGAAGATTTCTAGGACTAGAAGGATTTTTTAAAAATTCAAACATTAGTGATGTTTCTCTGCCACATCTTGTATCTCCTGTTATGTGATTATAATAATATAAGCCTAGCCTTTTCCTCAGGGTTGGATTTTTCTCTCAAATGACAATTGAGAATCTTAAGTACCTTATATAATAAATCAATTATTTTTATTAAGGTCTCGTTTATGATCAAATAAATTCACTCATTAGTACCAAACAATTCATTCATTAGTACTTGATCTGAAGGTAACTTTGTACATGGTCATCTTTTATCCTACATATATAATAGACAGGAAAATTTATCATGTTTGTTAATTAATGTGTAACACAGAAAGAAATATATCCATGAAAATAATTTCCATCTTTCATGGGTGACTAAAGTGGTTAGGTTGTAACCAAAAAAAAGGTCTAACTAAATAAAGCCTCTACTTTTACTTGATTTTAGGTGATTTTACAAATCCCAGTCTAGGTACTTGGGAGACTGAGATAGGAAGATCTGAAGTTCAAAGTCAGCCAGCACAAGAAGATCTCACCTAAAAACAACATAAACCCCAAGTTACAGATGCTGCAGCCAAGTAACATACTGTTAGTGTCCCACTAGCTTTCCCAGCGACACCTCTGACTGAAGCTGCCTGGTGGGCTAAAACTGTTCCCTGGCAAAAGCTGCCATTTGCTGCCCTCCTCCTGCTGTGTCTTAACGACTAACTGCTAGTTCACCTAATCCTAAAAAGAGAAACTTTCTAACCACCTTTTGTCTTTTAAGTCGTGGGTGTTGGGTATTTTGTCCTAGAGATGAGCATGGGACTGTGACAAGAACTACATATTCACCTATGCATCTGGCCAAACTCACCCTAAGCATCTCTCTGATGCGCATCTAACCATCATTCACAAATCTGAACTCTGATGCCGAACCTACAGAAGAATCAGCCTGTGGACTTCAGAGGAAAACTAGAAAATATTTTTTCAAACAGCGCAAACTCTGACTGCTTGACCAGCTGTTCTGAGATACGGCTCACAGGCCACACAAATCACTCACTCACAGTGTACACTTTTTTTACTTTTTAGGTATTCACTGGGTCATATAACCACCTCCATCCCAATTATCTGGTCAAGTTGACCAGAACATCAGTTGTGCCCGTAACTACTGTTATTGAATGACTGAATGTGAGTGTTTGTTCATCTAAGTACTATTAGACTTACACCTATCATGTCTACCTTTTTAATTTTTTTTTTAAGTTTTTTTGAGACAGGGTCTCGATTTTGTGGTTCAGGCTGGCCCTGAGCTCAGCCTCCAACTCACATCACAGCAATCCTCCTGCCTCTGCCTCCCGAGTGCTGGGATTACAGGTGTGAGCCACCACGCCCGGCACTGTGGTATGTGGTACTGGCTGTTGCTGGGGTGAGTCTCCACACCCAGTATTATTATGTGGTTACCGGGGATCAAACCCGGTCCTTGCGCTTGCAAGACAGGTGCCGGAACCACTGAGCTAAATCCCTGGCCCATGTCTACCTTTTTTTAAATTGAGTTTTTAAGTACATAACTTACCTTTTAATACATAATTCAAAATATCCATAGTCTACCTCTTTGCCAGAGTATGGATATCAGCTTATATTTTAGCAAAGGCCTGGCTAAAAAAAATCTCAAAGGAAGTACAGGCCGTTCCTCTACAATTTCTAAGATGACAAAGTGGTCTTACATTCACATCTAATTTTTTTTTTTTTTTAGACAGGGTCTCACTTTGTAGTTCAGGCTGGTCATGAACTCAGAATCAAACTCAGCAATCCTCCTGCCTCTGCCTCCTGAGTGCTGGGATTACAGGTGTGAGCCACCATGCACAGCAATGTGGTATGTAGTACTGATAGTTGCTGGGCATGAGTCACCACAAGTGGCATTACTGTATGTAGTGACCAGGAATCAAACCCAGGACCTTGTGCTTGCAAGGCAGGCGCTGGAACTACTGAGCTAAATCCCCATTCCTCTGATTTTTCACAGCTATTTGAGGATGTTGAAGACACAGTGGGATTTATCCAGCATCTCAAGATGACCAGCAATGCTGATAGGACACCTGATGGGGCGGGCACATGTGCTCTCCTGTCTGAGGCCCTAGGATCTTGACTTTAACTGGATCCGAGGTGGCATCACAGAGCCTGGCACTCCGACTGTGTCAGTGAGGCCTCCATATACACCCCTTTTACTAAATTTCACTTACATGCATTGGCCTTGGCATGAATGGAAGAGAATACCTCCAAAAGCTTCTGTAAGAAAACCACCACTTTATTACTAAAATGATGTCGTTAAAGACGTTGTCCAGTTTACCTTCTCCCAAAGGAGAACTTTCTCCTAGGCTTAAGAGCCAGACAATGCTTGACTTATTCTTCCTGAACATCTGGTTTCCATTTACATTGTAAATAATGTGACTCTTACAGCCTTTTCCTTTTCTTTTTATTCCCCCCCCCTTTAGACTTTAGAAATCTCATATCTTAGAGTTGACTAAGAAGCCCACCTAGAACCACAAATGTTGTTTTAAATATTTTGGTGCCATTAATCTTTGTTTTTCTACTTACCCTGATCTTTTTTTTTTTTTTTTTAAGTTTTTGGAGACAGGGTCTCACTTTGTGGTTCAGGCTGGCCCTCAGCTCAGCCTCAAACTCACATCACAATCCTCCTGCCTCTGCCTCCCGAGTGCTGGGATGACAGGCGTGAGCCACCACGCCCGGCCTACTTACCCTGAACTTGTTATTGTAGCTAAAGTTATTATGTTCAGTATGTGTTCCCTTTTGGCTACAGCAGGCTGTAAATAAACCAAGCAGCAGATGGAAGGCAGGGAGGTAGCTAAATAGCTAGACAGAAAGATAGCTCAGTGTAAAAAGAATCTGACACAAAGACATAGAGCTACTGGCAAGAGACATAGGTTATAAATTAATGCACAGTTTGTAACAGGTTTAGAGGCATATTTTAAAACAAACCTTAAGATTCACATTTATTTTTATAGGGCTATAAAGTTTATAGAATACTTATTATTTTCCTAATACCATTTGTTGTCTTCCTCATTTTATTAGTATTAGTTTTGATCCAATTATTATAATTGATTCTCCTTGATAGGGTGAATTCAAAAACATACATCGCAGGTGGGAGAAAGATGTCAACAGAAGACAGACTTCTGCAACTCTCCCCAAAGAGGAAAAAAAAAAAAAAGCCCTTTAAATACATTCCTCAATAAGAATAAATACTGTAAACATTTGTAAAGGAAATACTGTATGCTTGTATTACCTATAATTAAGTGCAAACCAGGAGGCCATATCCCCTCCAGGTAAAAAGGTCCCAGGAGAGGTCCAAGGAGCAGACCTTCAGGCCTAGGGAGCCTTGGGGCTGTGGCAGAGGGAAAGACCCAGCAGCCACACATGCCCACCTCACCCCGGCCCACAGAACAGCCAGTCACGGAAGTGACATTAGGAAGTGGCCTCTTGCTCAAGTTTCCCAT